>CM076579.1:108249797-108431609 GCA_034641835.2 Pinus albicaulis
TTTCACCCTACATTTTCTATATAAAACTGCCAATCAGTGATTGGTTTTCAGGCTTATACAATATATATATATATATATATTCTTTTTCTTTCTTTCTTTTTTTTACTTGAAACTGAAAAGAACAAAGGCTAGGTTGGTGGGGAAGAAGGATTCTTCTGCACCAGCCTTATTGCAGAATTATCTTGAAACATCTTGATAAATTCCTCTTTTGAGAGTGGCTTATGATAGATCTTTAATCTGTGGCCATTCACAATAAGAGGAGTTTGAAATTCATCAATGGTCTTGATTCTTACCGCTCCATTACTAAAGATCTTGTCAATCTCATATGGCCCAAGCCAATGAGTCTAAAATTTTCCTTTAAAATCTTTAAACTTGGAGTCAAATAGCAATGCCCAATCTCCTTCTTGAAACTTCTTCTCTTTGATGTATTTTTCATGCCATTTAGCTCTTTGATATTGAACTAAATCAGTTCTTAGAATTGCCTCTTGTCTGATCTCATCTAACTCATTCAACTACTCCATTATATGCTTTTGGGCTTCTGATAGATCCATCTCCAACTGAACTGCCATCTTGAAGGTTTTGACTTGGAACTCAATGGGGAGCAGGACTTCTTTCCCATAAACAAGTTTATAGGGAGAATGTCCTGTTTTATTTCTCCATGTAGTTCTGTAGGCCCACAGGGATTCAAGAAGCCTTTCCGCCCAATCTCTTCTGTGTAGATGAACATTTTGGTGATGATACTTTCAAGAACTTTGTTTGTAGACTCCACTTGACCATTTGCTTGCGGATGGTAAGGAGTAGATCTTCTATGCTTGATTTTGTATTCTTCCATCAGCTTCTCCACCAGGTTGGATGTGAATTGGCTTCCCGATCCGTCACAATTTTCTCGAACACCAAAGCGAGTAAAAATATCCTCATAAAGAAAATTAACAATCGAATTTTTCGCAGTTATACTCAATGCCCTTGCTTTTACCCATGTTAGGTCCCTATATGACTAGTATAGTCCCTTATTGTTGTTAGTGTAACCCCCTTATTGTTATTATTGTACCCTTGTAACCCCCATTTTGTTATTATTGTGCCCTCAAATTATTATTGTTAGGTCGGCTAGGATTACATTGTGGCCCACTAGGATTACATTATGGCCCCATGGACTCCTATATATAGAAAGGAGGTTTTGTAAATTGTATCATCCAAGAATTTTTCATTTATGTAATGTATTGTAGGTTTCCCCCTCAAAGTGGCTTATTTTTAAGGCATTGATATCTCTTTTCTTCTCTTTTTGGAGCTGGTTACTCAACATTTGGTATCAGAGCTTTGGATTCTAGGGTTTCGCTGCTCCAAACAGGTCATCGTGGTATTTTCGCTATAACTTTTTTTCTACGAAGTTTCAGAAGCTGAAATTTTTAGGGTGCGAAGAAAAAATCCTGAGGAAGCTTGTGTAAAAATTTCAGATTTTGGTTCGCAATAATTTCGGAGATATTATCTGTGGAAGTTAGGTATTTTTTCAGGCTCCTAAACAGGTCATCGTAGCATTTGCGCTATAAAAATTTTTTCTACGAAGGTTCAGAATCTCAAATTCATATGGTGCGAAGCTGAAATCCTGAGGAAATTCATCAAAAAATTTCAGATCTTGGTTCGCAATATTTTTGGAGATATGATCTGTGGAAGGTAGTGCTTTTTCAGGCTCCTGAATTTCATCTCAAAGAGGTGATCGTGGGAAAAGTTCAATAAATCTCTCTCTGAATATGGATTGGAGTGCCGTCAAAAGTATTCACAAGTACACGGCTTGTAGTTTCTTTTCTATCAATTTCAGAAACAAAAGACAAAACAGTGACACGTGGCAAGTCGTACAAGTTCGATCTACTGAACCAGTCCAGAATTAGGTCATTGTGGGAGATTGGACACAACTTTGTCTTGGAGAATCAAAATCAGGTCAGACCTGTGGCATTTGAAAGTAGTTTTCCGTAGTTCACTACGTACACCTTCAGATAATTATATTTTTCACCTCTGCTGCAGATAATTCAATTTCAATATCGATCTCCTAAAAGCTAGTAAAAGGTGTGTATTTTTTTTCCGAATTGCATAAGTTCTGTTTGGAAAAATCAAGTTGAATTGATTCCAAGGCATAGTGGAATATGGCATCAAGATTATCTAAAGTGGCCTCAAAAAGAATTCAACACCCATTAAGCCTTCAGAAGGCTCTACTATGACTCATGAAGATGAAGAATGGCAACATGACATATCAAAATTACAAGAGCAAAATTCGCTCTCGCAAAGAACAACAAAAAATGAAATGGAAGTTTTGAAGAAAGGCGTGGAAACTAAGATGGATGGTTTGAAGAAAGGCGTGGAAGCTAAGATGATTGGTTTGGAAGCCAAGATGGATGGCATGGAAGTGGGCATGGAAGCTAAGATTGATGACATGGAAGCTAAGATCGATGAGAAAATGGAAAACATGAAGAATTTTCTAAAAGCAGACATGGAAGGTTTGACAAAGTTTATACAAGAAAGGTTTCCTAATGGTGAAAAGATAGTAGAAGAATCTCATGATGAGAACAAAATAAATGTTAATTGTGATTTCATAAACTCTAATGTTGGCGGGAAGAACCACCATATTCCAAAGATGGATATGAGGAAGTTTGATGGAAAGGATCCTGTAACATGGATACTACAGATGGAGCAATATTTTGATCTCCATAACGTGCAAAACACACAAAAGGTACGCATCGCAACTTTACATTTAGAACAAAATACATTTGTATGGTATCGATGGCTTTGCTCCCGTAAAAAAATTGTCACTTGGTCAATTTTTTACGGAGGAAATGATAGCACATTATGAGGATACAAAGAGCAACACCTTCTTTAGCCAATTGATAAATCTCAAACAAAAGGGTTTAGTGGGGCAGCACATTGAGGACTTCTGAAAATTGAATATAAGGGTAGCTGATATTCCAGAGGAACACATGATTGATCTCTTCATAGGCACTTTAAAGGATAACATCCAAATATGTAGGTGCCTGTTGAACCTCATATATTGAGAAGGAATTCAGTTACAAAGAAAGAATGTAAAATTAAATAATTACAGTCCCTAAATTAAAGAAGAAGTGTTATACCAGATTTCAGCAACCCACAAGGTTGGATTAACTACAACAACTGAAGAAAGATAAAAGTAGCATGGCGCTAGATAGCAAATACACTAAAGGTCATAAGGTGTCGAGAAGAAATTATTTTACATGATTGTGAAGAAGAAGAAGAAAATAAACAAGAAGAGGATATACTAGTATTTTTTGATGATATACTAATCTACAGCAGGTCTTGGAAGGATCATGTTGAACATGTTGACAGGGTGCTCAAACTATGGCAGGAGAAACAATTATATGCAAAAAAGTCCAAATGTTTCTTTGGAGTACAAGAGGTGGAATATCTGGGTCATATTGTATCTCACGAGGGTGTTAAAGTGGACCCTAACAAAATTAAAGCCATTAAGGAATGGAAAGTTCCTACAACCATAAAGCAGCTGCGAGGATTTCTCGGGTTAACAGGGTATTATCGCAAGTTTGTTAAGAATTATGGGAGAATAGCAGCACCTCTAACAACATTATTGAAGAAAGATGCATTTTCATGGACTGCTGAAGCAACTAAGGCCTTTGAACATCTTAAAGAGGCAATGTGCCTAGCACCGGTCTTAGCTACGCCAGACTTCACAAAAACCTTTATTGTGGAATGTGATGCCTCAGGAAATGGAATTGGTGCAGTTTTAATGCAGGAAGGAAGACCCATTGCTTTTCAAAGTCGTCCAATCAAAGGAAAGTATTTACAGAAACCTATTTATGAGAAGGAAATGTTAGCAATACTGCATGCACTAAAGAAATGGCGAACTTACCTAATGGGAAGACACTTCAAGGTAAAACCGATCGTGATAGTCTTAAACACTTTTTGGAACAAAGACTATCATCAGAAGAGCAGAAAAAATGGGTCACAAAGATGTTGGGTTATGACTTTGAAATAATCTACAAAAAGGAAAGCTTAATGTTGTTGCAGATGCACTCTCAAGAAAGAATGAAGAGGTGGAAGCATTGCTTTGTGCCATTTCTATTATCCAACCAGATTGGATAACCGAAGCAAGAGATGAATGAAGAAGGACAAAGATGTATGGACACTCATTCAAAAGTTGCAGCAAGATCCTAGTACATCTGATACATTTAGTTGGAAAAATGATTCCTTATGGTACAAAGATCGCTTATATCTTTGTAAGAATTCCCAACTAAAACAAAAGATTCTTCCGGAATTGCACACTTCTCCTTTAGGAGGACACTCAGGATTTTTAAAAACTTACCACAGGGTGAAGAAAGAATTTTTTTGGGATGGCCTTAAATCTGATATTCAAAAGTTTGTGGCGGAATGTTTGGTTTGCCAGCAGAATAAAGTGGAGACAATTAAGACCCCGGGACTTCTTCAACCTTTATCCATTCCAAGTCAGCGTTGGGAGGAGATTTCAATGGATTTTATCACAGGTTTACCTAAGTTTGAAGGAAAGAATGTCATCATGGTGGTAGTTGATAGACTTACCAAGTATGCACACTTTTGTGCATTATCTCATCCATTTAAAGCAAGTGCAGTTGCTACTACATTTATGGACAGAATTCAAAAGCTACATGGAAGCCCAAGGGTTATTGTGAGCGACAGAGATCCCATTTTTACTGGAAATTTTTGGACGGAGTTATTTTCTTGTTTGGGTACTCATTTAGCTCATAGCTCATCTTATCATCCTCAATCTGATGGTCAAACTGAGATAGTAAATAAATGTTTGGAAGGATATCTTCGTTGTTTTGTATCCGATAAACAAACACAATGGGTCAAGTGGTTACCTCTCGCTGAATGGTGGTATAACACTTCCTTCCATACTGCAGCAAAAATGACACCATTTATGGCACTTTATGGATATCATCCACCATCCATCACATCATCTTTAAGGGAAAATTCGAAGGTTCAAGCAGTGGAAGATCACATCGAGCATCAGCAAGAAGTTCTCCAACTCTTAAAGGATAACCTGAATTTGGCACAAAATCGAATGAAACAACAGCAGATCAACATCGCAGCGAGAGAAGTTTTGATGTAGGAGATTGGGTATTTTTACGGCTACAACCATATAAACAAATGTCCCTCAAGCAAGCTAAGAAGGATAATAAATTATCGCTAAAGTACTATGGTCCTTACAAGGTGTTGCAAAAGATTGGTACTATGGCATACAAATTGGAGCTTCCTGCTTCTTCGCGAGTACATCCAGTTTTCCATGTTTCATGCTTAAAGAAGGTTATAGGTGAAAATCTTCCGGTTCAAACAATATTTCCAGAACTTGATGAGGAAGGAAAAATCATATTGGAACCTGAAGCAGTCATGGAAACAAGAACTTGACAGCTACGAAATCGATCAATTTCAGAGTATCTCATCAAGTGGAAGAACTTACCTACTGAAGATTCTACATGGGAGGATGAGAATTTTATACAGAAGCACCCAGAGCTACTCAAGCGTTGAGGACAACACTTTTTTGAAGGAGAGGGGCATGTCAGGTCCCTATATCACTAGTATAGTCCCTTATTATTGTTAGTGTAACCCCCTTATTGTTATTATTGTACCCTTGTAACCCCCATTTTGTTATTATTGTGTCCTTAAATTATTATTGTTAGGTCGGCTAGGATTACATTGTGGCCCACTAGGATTACATTATGGCCCCATGGACTCCTATATATAGAAAGGAGGTTTTGTAAATTGTATCATCCAAGAATTGATCATTCATGTAATGTATTGGAGGTTGCCCCCTCGAAGTGGCTTATTTCTAAGGCGTTGATATCTCATTTCTTCTATTTTTGGAGTTGGTTACATAACAAGAAGGAAGAAGAGGTTGAAGGAGAAGCTGAAGAAGAGGATAAATAAGGAAGAGGGGAACGAAAAGCAGCAGAAGAGACCCTTGGAGATCCCTCTAGACCTCAAAAGAAAGGAAAATAAAGGCAAAAAATAAACCTATTAGAGGGGAATGCGGAATAAGAGGTGGCTACTACTCTAGAAGCCCTTAGTACACCTATCAAAACGAAGAGAATGCAACCCAAGAAACGTCGCCTATGCTTTAAAAGAATAAATAACACCATAATCAAACAATGGAAGCTTCAACCTTCCTCAACAGTACCAATCACAATTGATGAATCAATTATCCACCGAGAAGAAGAAATGACATGAGGAAAATGAAAATTAAGGAGGCCACCTCCCATAAAGCCAAGGGAAAACAAATTTTGACACCCATAATAAGTCCAACCATTAGGGTAGTCACAACCAAGCAACTCAAGGCACAAATAAAGCTGCTATAGAAAAAAATAGATTTTCTACAAGAAAGAACATAGTTGCTACAGGATAAAGAAAAATTGTTACTGGTGTTAGCAACCTATAAATATAGGATTCATAATTTTGACTTGATTGATGGTAGTCTTGTAAATATGTACAAACTTTGCTTTCCACAAGTTATTTTCCCATATTTTGTAAAAAAATAAAAAATCAAAAAATCAAAAAGAGGGTAAAAAGTCCTAAAAGAAAAATCAAAGGACTTAGAAAAAATAATAGACCCCAAAAGAAAAAGATGAATAAAACATGAAAGTGTGCAAGTCTAAATGCCACTACTTTTACCTTTTGCAGTTGATTATGGCAAAGTGTCAATAAATGCCATAATCCATGATGAGTTAAACAGTTTAATCTTGACTTGTCATGTTTCAAATTTCACTTGTTGTAGATAGAGAATAAAGAATTGTCATATAGTTTAATCATGACAATTCAGTAGTTAGGTAGAGAATAAGTGAATCCACCAGTTTAATCTGGATTCATGGATGAAATAATTGTAGAATTAGATAGTTTTATTGCTTTTAGAAAGAATAAATGTTGTAAAGGTTGCTAGCTCAAATGCACCTAATCAAAATGGAAGAAAAAATGTTAGCAGTTAAAATTGGATAGGTAGAAGAAGGTGAGAAACATCATTGTTCACCAGGGCTGCAAATAACTAACTTCCCTTCCCCATAGCCATTTACCATTCTAAACTATCAGTCAGAAAGGCTCAAGGCATTTCCTTGACTACTGTTAGGACCGGACCCAAGGCTCTATGGCTGACTAGTTGAAAATGTTAAATGTCTATATTAATCTCACAAATCACATGATTTTCCATTCATACATTCATTTACCAGGAAAAATCATAAGTAAAAACCTCATTTTTTACTTAATGATGCTCTAATCCCCATTTGATTAACTTTCTACATCTTATGAAGTATAAAACCCTCAAAATGACATTTTATCCTAAGTAGAAGTGATGAAATTATCATAAATGCAAGTTTTTCTTTGATCTTCACTTTTATTGGTTATAATTGTATGTTTTGAGTATTCACTTTTCCCTTTTCATATTAACACCTAACATATTTTATTAACTCCTTATCAATTATCCTAGTCCTATTGATATAGTTCCCTTTTATTTAATATCCCAAAAACCCATTTAATATATGCTTTTGTGTCAAAGATATTAAGCACATGTTGAAAAACATCCCGAAGTTACCCCTTTGACACAAAACTACCCATAAAAATATTTCCCCTTTCCCCTATAGTTGTTTAGCCTAATTGGTTTGAAATAACTATATAATAAAATACAAAGGAAGAGTTATCAGAATGTGATGTATCAAATGCAAAATAAAAAGACTATACCGATGCTTTATGTATTGCCTTTTAAACCAAAACCTCCACATAATACATTCACCTTCCCTCCCGCACAAGCTTCACTCGAGGTTAAATTTTGACCTTAACCCTCTTTCCCGTTGTATGAAATTTCACATTTTGTGCAAACAGTTGAAACCTTGTTAAAACCTCTCCTCACCATTGGGTTTAACCTCAACCATCTGATCATCCCGATCAAAATCAATGGTTGATATTGAACCTAAGTCCTACTCCCTCGCATTCAGTCCTGACCCTCCGATCGTCCTAATCCCTTTCATCTGACGGTCCGAAATAAACTCGATAAATCCTTCCCCTCCCCCACCATTTCCTATCAGATTAATTTTAAACCGTCGATCTCCTCTTACCAAATCAAAGACATAGATCATAGTACCCAGCCCCACTGCATTTACCCCTCAGCTTTCAATCAAATCCCAACCGTTCGCTCCACTCTGCCACATCCGACGGTGTGCATCTCATTTCGCATTTTTAAAGTGATCGACCAAAGTTCCCAATTTTTTTTGCAAAAATAGTTGTTTTGAGAAACCGCCACCCGCTACGTGTCCGAATTATATTGGATCGCATTTCTCAAGCTCAGAACCACTTACTGCTCAAAAGCAATGCGAAAACCATTATTGTTTTTCCTTTCAAATAAAAAACCACTCCCGCCCTGTCGACATGACTTGCAATTAATACTCATATGATCCATAAAAACTAAGGTTTTAACTTTAGTTATTTATCATTTTTCATATCATTTGCGCCTTTGACCTTTAGAAACTACTCACAGACACCATTGCTGAGCCTCCCTGACCAATTTTCCCAGAAAGCCCCATTTTCGACTATGAACATTTTTAAATCCAATTTCCTCAATTTTCACAGTTTAAAGATTAAATTCAAGGATCTGGACAACTAAAACCTCTGAATTACCTTGATATTCCCTATTTTCAATCAAACCCATTCAGAAAACCTAATTGAGCAAAAAATCCCAAAAGAAGCCATCCTTAGCCTAAATTGCTCAGTTTCATCTCTGTTAAAGTGAATAACTCTTGCAAACAGTCTAATCTTGCAGTAGCTACCCAAAATGCCTAAAAAACAGAGTTAAACCTCCACATACTGATCTCATTCTACAAGTATTTCAAAAAAGCCTTCAATCACTTCCCTGCAGACCTGGATTTCATTAACAACTTGTTTTATTTTTGCAGGTTATTATCAGAATATGGATTTGGGCCAACAGTTTCAATACTAGTTGACAAAATTGTTTGCTCAAAATTCTCAGATTTTAACTCAATATCTTCATTCAACAAACAGTTTGCATACGAAGAAAGAACAAAATCAAGTCAGAGAGAGATCAGAATGATGAATTTTTCATAGGGAATGGTAAAATTGAAATCAGAATTCACAATGACATTGAAAACATAACAGTTAAAGAGTATCAGTGGTTAAAATGTATCAGGTAAAAGTCAGAGTGAAAGTTAAAACAAAGTTACAAGACCAGTAAAAGGTAAACAATAAAAGTAAATACAGAGGCAGTAAAATGGTAAAAAGAGACGAAAATAATTTCACCAACAATGAATTTTATGTAAAGTGAAAGTAAAACAGTTAAAAGAACAAAAAGGTGAAAAGATGAAAAAGAGAGCAAGAAAGGACATTTTTTGCACAAATTTCCTGTTCAAGTCATTGTTTTGCAAAAAATATTGTGATAAATCCAAGATGAATTTTTCAAAACTGAAGGAGGTTTGTGTTCTTAAGAGGGCTATCTACAAAAACCTCTCTCACTTTTCTAACAGCCATTATGGATTGGGAAATATTAAACAATATTGGAGAGCCCGTTTTGCAGAAAATGCATGTTAAGTCATCATTTTGCAGAGAATATGGTGGCCAATAAGAAAAACATATTAAACAACTGAAGTGGGTTTTTGTTCCTACGAGACCCATATACAGAAACCTATCTCACTTTTTTCACAATCATTTCAGAATGAGAGATACATGCACATCTTTACAACCTAGTTTTCAGACTCTGTAAAACTCTGTTTTACACATCTCTTTGCAGAGCCTATTGTGCACAGCTGGAGAGAAATTTTAGGAAACTTAAAGAGGTTTATTTCACCAACATATTTATCCATATTAACCTCTTTCACTTTTTACATATATATTTTTAATTTATAAATAAAAAGGTATCATTGGACCCCAAGTTTGCAGAATTGTTGGAGCAGAATGCACAAAGAAAGGAAGCAGTTAGTGACTTGGATGCCTCATTATCAACTAAGAGTTGGATCAAATTCGAATTCTCCTCTTTATCCATAAAAAATAGTTCCAAATAGATGCATTAATCTTAAGTGTCCTTTACTTAAGTTCTATTTATGTAAAACAGTTAGAGATATTTGTGAACCAATCTTGATATTTTTTCAAGATATTCTAGTTTAGAATTTGTATAAATACTTCACTCTTTGAAGTATTTTAGTGTGGAATAAAATTATCAAGACTACTATAGACTTTTTTGTTGAAACATTGGGATTTTATGTGATTTAAGTTGAAGCAGCAGGCTGGAAACTGAAGCAAATAGACATCATAACTAATGATCCTCGTGTTGATCAGATGAGTATTGTATCTTCCAGTTTTTTTTGTTTATTTATTTAAGTTTCATCCATACATCTTGTGTTATTTTCCATCCTAAATGAATAACTAGGAAAGGTATTACATAATCAGTTTAAAAAGCTCTCTGTTTTTACTAGTTTTCATGTTTATGTTTTCTGCTGATTTCCAGACTTTAGAATTCTTAATTGCTCTTTAGTCTCGTTTGACCTCAATTTCCCTCTTCCTTTTCTTTGATCTAAGGATTCTTAATTTACCTTAGTCCAGATCATACCACTTCATCAAAATAGTCTTTTTTAAACCCTCTGAAGATCATCTATCTTGCCCTTAGTATATTTGTTCTTTTGACCTTAGTTTTCTAGTCTTGTTTGCTATAAATTTGACTCCATTGCCCAATGGTTAGGTAGGTATTTCTATGTTTTCCCTTGTAGTCCTTTATTCCTACCAAAATTCAAAAAACCAAAGCAAATTGTCCACTCATAGCTAGCCTAAAATCCATTACAAAACAAAGCTAAATCTTAAGGAGAGATCCCTCTCCGGAACACAGGAAGGCTAGATCCTGAATTCTAAAAGAGGTTCTTGGTTACCTCTAGTAAGTTACAAAGTGTTAAATATTTCTGATAGAAAATTTACTAGAGTGATAAAATATTGGCGACTCCGCTGGGGAAGACTAACATTTTCTTCAGAAATATTTTATAGGTTCAGATCTAATCTATGATGGTGGACAATGATCAGACAAACAAAAGTTAAAATCATCCACCTGGCGACTCCAAATCAATTTCACAATCAAGACTCCACTGGAGGAATGAACCTCAAAGAACAATATGGAAAGATCAGGCTTTCAACTTGGATCTTAATCCAAGACATCATGTTCTTTCTCATTAAGAAATTTTTTCAATGTATATTGTATTTTATAGAAGATCTTAGATTAGTCTTTAATTATTTTCCTTTAAAGATTGTAAATAATAATTCTCCTAATCTCTTTGAGAAGCTTTCTTCTGAATCTAATGATGATCATTTTCCGATTAAGAAGCCTCAAATATTCAAGGCTGATCTTACAATCCCTGTACATATTCCTGTACCATATAAAGTTCCAGATAGATATAAGTCCCTTATTTTACCTCCTATACTCCATGATTTTACTAAAAACTACTACAAATATCTTCCTACATTTGATGGAGAGAATGGTATCACTGCCCAAAAACATATTCAAGGTTTTGAGAATTATTTGGATTTATTTGAGAATGATGAAGATGATGTTAAAATCAGACTTTTTGCTCTTTCTTTGCAAAATAGAATAAAGATTTGGTTCAAAAATCTCCCTAATGCTAGCATCTCAAATTTCCAGCAGTTTATCAAACTTTTCCTTGATAGATGGATAATCAAAGTTAATCCTTTTGTGATCATGGAAGAATATAATCAGTTAAAAAGACATACAAATGAAAAAATACAACAATTTTCTAATAGATTTAATCAAGTTTATTATTTAATGCCAGAAAATATTAGACCTCCTCATGATTCATCTCTCTTGCATTATCCAAGTGCCTTTGATCCAGAAATAGAATTTCGGTTAAGATAAAGAGATCCAAAAACAGTTGTATAGATGCAGAACATTGTAGTTGATGTATAAGTTAATCTACAAATCAGACAGGAAAAGTTGAAAGCAGAAGAAGAGGAAAAGAAAAACATTGCAGAGGTAAAACTCAGCCTTTTGGTAAGAAAACTAGATGAAAGAACACATGAGATCACTATGAAAGATGAATTTTTTATTCAAAATCACCATGAAGAGATAGAAGAGGTTGATAGCCATGAACAAATTCCTCTTAATTCAAATTATCATAGATCAGAAAATGAATTTACAGATCAATATGAGGAAGAAAAATATACTGATCTAATGTGTATGTTTGATGATATTCTTCTTTTGATGTTTTGCCTAAGTATGATCATTATGATGATAGTTATGTTCTCCAAACTCAAGCTAACTTTATAGAGCAATCAAAATCTAGTTTGGAGGATGAAGAAACTCAGTTTCAACAGATTGAAGATAGTGATCAACCAATACAGATCAACCATGAGAGTGAGGAAGAAAGAGAAGAAAATGTGGAAATAAGTAAAGATTCTTTACCTCTTTGTTTTTCTTCATTTCAGTTCATTAGAGACAACTTTCATGCCATCAATAATCAACAACCTTTAGGAATTGTGATTGACAACAAAGAAGATAATGAAACTATTAATCAAGATTTTTCAGTTTCACAATTGCAGTTATCAGTTCCCATTGACATGAATGATCAAATGACATACCACTATGTTTTGAACCATTTCATATTTTAAAGGAAATTTGGTATAACATATTTAAAGAAAAGGATGAGAAACTTGTTGAAGTTTATGAAGTCTCATGGAAACCTATATGCCATAGGTTGCAGCCATTTTCCCAAGTTTTTCAGGATCCAATAGCATATATGTTGAATATTGAAGGCATTCAAAGCATTCCTCTATTAACTAACTATGAATTCAGAAACAAGATGATAAAGGTTTCAACAGTCAAACATTACAATCAGTATGAATATCATCACAAATCTTATCTGAAAGTTTGCAGGGAGATAAATATGAAAATAACATTTCAGATTCATGGCATGGAGGCCATCCAGAAAAAATGTACAGTTGTTCAGATCAGTTAAACATTAGTGTATATATTTTGGAATATCCTTTTGTACATTTTCTAGAGTCAACAAAAGAAATCAAGTATTTCCTTATCCTCCCATTTGTTGACAAGTTTCTAATAGGTTGCAGAAGTACAATTTTGATAATCAACAAGAAAATGCAACAAAATCTATCAAAGTACATAATGCTTGAATGGTTGCATTGGTTATTTCATTTTACCTAACCAGCAGTTGGATAGCTGATTAGAGTAAGTAGGTAGGATTTCAGCTTATTTCAGTTTTCAATTTTCAGCTAGTTTGAAATAAATCATTAAGGTTTGAAGCTAAGGAGAAGGTCCTAAAGATATTTAAGATCTAATCAGTTTTGTTTGAGAATTGAAGTATGTTTTTGTTAGTTTCAGATTAGATTTCAGTTTTCAGAAAAAGGACTATATTCAGTTCAATATTTTCAGCCATAGCAAATGCATGTTTGGGATTGGCCCGAAAGATCAAGCTACTAGTCAACGGTGTTCTTGACATCTCACAAGGAGATGCCATCCCCATGTGAAGCCGATGTTAGAAACCTATAAATATAGGATTCATAATTTTGACTTGATTGATGGTAGTCTTGTAAATATGTACAAAATTTTCTTTACACAAGTTATTTTCCCATATTTTGTAAAAAAATAAAAAATAAAAAAATAAAAAAGAGGGTAAAAAGTCCTAAAAGAAAAATCACAGGACTTAGAAAAAATAATAGACCCCAAAAGAAAAAGATGAATAAAACATGAAAGTGTGCAAGTCTAAATGCCACTACTTTTACCTTTTGCAGTTGATTATGGAAGTGTGTCAATAAATGCCATAATCCATGATGAGTTAAACAGTTTAATCTTGACTTGTCATGTTTCAATTTCACTTGTTGTAGATAGAGAATAAAGAATTGTAATATAGTTTAATCATGACAATTCAGTAGTTAGGTAGAGAATAAGTGAATCCAACAATTTAATCTGGATTCATGGATGAAATAAGTGTAGAATTAGATAGTTTTATTGCTTTCAGAAAGAATAAATGTTGTAAAGGTTGCTAGCTCAAATGCACCTAATCAAAATGGAAGAAAAAATGTTAGCAGTTAAAATTGGGTAGTTAGAAGAAGGTGATAAACATCATTGTTCACCAGGGCTGCAAATAAATAACCTCCCTTCCCCATAGCCATTTACCATTCTAAACTATCAGTCAGAAAGGCTCAAGGCATTTCCTTGACTACTGTTGGGACCAGACCCAAGGCTCTATGGCTGACTAGTTGAAAATGTTAAATGTCTATATTAATCCCACAAATCACATCATTTTCCATTCATGCATCCATTTACCAGAAAAATCATAAGTAAAAACCTCATTTTTTACTTAATGATTCTCTAATCCCCATTTGATTAACTTCCTACATCTTATGAAGTATAAAACCCTCAAAATGACATTTTATCCTAAGTAGAAGTGATGAAATTATCATAAATGAAAATTTTTCTTTGATCTTCACTTTTATTGGTTATAATTGTATGTTTTGAGTATTCACTTTTCCCTTTTCATATTAACACCTAACATATTTTATTAACTCCTTATCAATTATCCTAGTCCTATTAATATAGTTCCCTTTTATTTAATATCCCAAAAACCCATTTAATATATGCTTTTGTGTCAAAGATATTAAGCAAATGTTGAAAAACATCCCGAAGTTACCCCTTTGACACAAAAATACCCATAAAAATATTTCCCCTTTCCCCTATAGTTTTTTAGCCTAATTGGTTTGAAATAACTATATAATAAAATACAAAGGAAGAGTTATTGGAATGTGATGTATCAAATGAAAAATAAAAAGACTATACCGATGCTTTATGTATTGCCTTTTACACCAAAGCCTCCACATAATACATTCACCTTCCCTCCTGCACAAGCTTTACCCGAGGTTAAAGTTTGACCTTAACCCTCTTTCCCGTTGTATAAAATTTTACATTTTGTACAAACAGTTGAAACCTTGGTTTAAACCTTGTTAAAACCTCTCCTCACCATCGGGTTTGACCTCAACCATCCGATCATCCAGATCAAAATCAATGGTTGATATTGAACCCAAGTCCTACCCCCTCGCATTCAGTCCTGACCCTCCAATTTTCCTAATCCCCTTACATCCGACGGTTCGAAATAAACCCGATAAATACTTCCCCGCCCCCACCATTTCCTATCAGATTAATTTTAAATCGTCGATCCCCTCTTACCAAATCAATGGAATAGATCATAGTACCCGGCCCCACTGCATTTACCCCATAGCTTTCAATCAAATCCCGACATTCGCTCCACTCCACCACATCCGATGGTGCGCAGTTCATTTCGCATTTATAAAGTGATCGAATGAAGTTGCCAAAAATTTTTGTGAAAAAATTTGTTTTGAGAAATCGTCGCCCACTACGTGTCCGAATTATATTGGATCGCATTGCTCAAGCTAAAAACCACTTACTGCTCAAAAGAAATGCAAAAACCATTATTGGTTTTCCTTTCAAATAAAAAACTGCTGCCGCCAAGTCAACATGACCTGTAATTAATACTCATATGATGCATAAAAACTAAGGTTTTAACCTTAGTTCTTTATCATTTTTCATATCATTTGTGCCTTCGACCTTCAGAAACTACTCACAAACACCATTGCTGAGCCTCCCTGACCAATTTTCCCAGAAAGCCCTGTTTTCGACTGTGAACCTTTTAAAATCCAATTTCCTCAATTTTCATAGTTTAAAGATTAAATTCAAGGATCTGGACAACTAAAACCTCTAAATTACCTTGATATTCCCTGTTTTCAATCAAACCCATTCAGAAAACCTAATTGAGCAAAAAATCCCAAAAGAAGCCATCCTTAGCCTAAATTGCTCAGTTTCATCTTTGTTAAAGTGAATAACTCTTGCAAACAGTCTAATCTTGCAGTAGCTACCCAAAATGCCTAAAAAACAGAGTTAAACCTCCACAGACTGATCTCATTCCACAAGTCTTCCAAAAAAGCCTTCAATCACCTCCCTGCAGACCTGGATTTCATTAACAAATTGTTTGAATTTTGCAGGTTATTATAAGAATATGGATTTGGGGCAACAATTTCAATACTAGTTGACAAAATTGTTTGCTCCAAATTCTCAGATTTTAACTCAATATCTTCATTCAACAAATAGTTTGCATAAAAAGAAAGAACAAAATCAAGTCAGAGAGAGATCAGAATGATGAATTTTTCATAGTGAATGGTAAAAGTGAAATCAGAATTCACAATGACATTGAAAACATAACAGTTAAAGAGTATCAGTGGTTAAAATGTATCAGGTAAAAGTCAGAGTGAAAGTTAAAACAAAGTTACAAGAGCAGTCAAAGGTAAACAGTAAAAGTAAATATAGAGGCACTAAAATGGGAAAAAGAGATGAAAATAATTTCACCAACAATGAATTTTATCTAAAGTGAAAGTAAAACAGTTAAAAGAACAAAAAGGTGAAAAGATGAAAAAGAGAGCAGGAAAGGACATTTTTTGCACAAATTTCCTGTTTAAGTCATTGTTTTGCAGAAAATATTGTGACCATCCAAGATGAATTTTGAAAAACTAAAGGAGGTTTATGTTCTTAAGAGGACCATCTACAAAAACCTCTCTCACTTTTCTAACAGCCATTGTGGATTGGGAAATATTAAATAATATTGGAGATCACTGTTTGCAGAAAATTCCTGTTAAGTCATCATTTTACAGAGAAGATGGTGGCCAATCAGAAAAAAATATTAAAAAAATGAAGGAGGTTTTTTTTCCTAAGAGACCCTTCTACAAAAACCTATCTCACGTTTTTCACAGTCATTTCAGAATGAAAGATAAATGCACATATTTACAGCCTATTGTTCAGAATCTATAAAACTCTGTTTTACACATATTTTTGCAGAGCTTATTGTGCACAACCGGAGAGGAATTTAGGTGACTGAATGAGGTTTATCTCACCAAAATATTTATCTACAATAACCTCTTTCATTTTTTACATATATATTACGGATTGAGAAATACAAATATATCATTGGAACCAAAGTTTGCAGAATTGTTGGTGCAAATTGCATGCCTCATCATCAACTAAGAGTTGGATCAAATTCGAATTATCCTCTTTGTCATCACCTATCCATAAAAAATAGTGCCAAATAGATGCACTAGTCTTGAGTGTCCTTTACTTAAGTTCTATTTATGTAAAATAGTTAGAGATATTTGTGAACCAATCTTGATATTTTTTCAAGATATTCTAGTTTAGAATTTGTATAAATACTTCACTCTTTGAAGTATTTTGGTGTGGAATAAAATCATCAAGAGTAATATAGATTTTTTTGTTAAAAGAATTGGGATTTTATGTGAGTTAAGTTGAAGCAGCGGGCTGAAAAATGAAGCAAATAGACATCATAACTAATGATCGTCGTGCTGGTCAGATGAGTATTGTATCTTCCAGTTTTCATTGTTTATTTATTTAAGTTTCATTCATACATCTTGTGTTATTTTCTATCTTAAATGAATAACTAGGATAGGTATTACAAAATTAGTGTAAAAAGCTCTCTGTTTTTACTAGTTTTCATGTTTATGTTTTCTACTAATTTCCAGACTTTAGAATTCTTAATTGCTCTTTAGTCTCGTTTGACCTCAATTTCCCTCTTCCTTTTCTGTGATCTAAGGATTCTTAATTTCCCTTAGTTCAGATCATACCACTTCATCAAAATAGCATTTTTTAAACCCTTTGAAGATCATCTATCTTTCCCTTAGTATATTTTTTCTTTTGATCTTAGTTTTCTAGTCTTGTTTGCTATAAATTTGACTCCATTGCCCAATGGTTAGGTAGATATTTCTATGGTTTCCCTTGTAGTCCTTTATTCCTGCCAACATTCAAAAAATAAAACCAAATTGTCCACTGATAGCTAGCCTAAAATCCATTACAAAACAAAGCTAATTCTTAAGGAGAGATCCCTCTCTGGAACTCAGGAAGGCTAGATCCTGAATTCTAAAAGAGGTTCCTGGTTACCTCTAGTAAGTTACAAAGTTTTAAATATTTCTGATAGAAAATTTACTAGAGTGATAACAACAGGAAGGGACAAAAACACCTCAAGAGGATGGAGAAGGTCCACAACGACTCGAAGATCCTATTCCACGGCTTGATATTGGGTCCTATTACAAATTTATTGAAGTTGGAAGAATTTTACCTACAAATTTTACAATTCCCCTCCTGTTTGAGTTAGAAAAAGAGAGGGGCAGAACTCAGCGGTGTATGAAAATTGAAAAATCCAAGAAAGTAGATGTGAACCTCATGGAGGAAAAGGTTTAACAAATGGGTAAATAATTGGATGACTTCAGGCTAAAGGAATCAATCATGAAGGCACAAATCCATTTAGAGAACAAGAGGCTAAGAGAGAAAATACAGGAAAAGGAGGCACAACTTGTCACCAAGGAAAGTTTGTCCATGGAGGTCATCTAATGCAGGAAAGCCTCTAAAAAATATGCCATTTTCCTCAAAGAACAATGGCTGAAATTCCAAATAAAAATATTGGCACAATATGGCTCTCTACCATTTCAAGATTATAGGAGGTTCATTGATTTCTACCAGCAGGTGAGCATTGAGGATAGAGCCAAATTGCTTTAATTCTATTTGCACATCATGGTCCTCAAAGACATAAAATTTTGGGACCCCAAATCAATATTGGGGGATGCACAACTAATGGAATTGGACTCTTGGTTGACCCATGAAGAGACAAAGGATGATGAAGTAAAGAAGGTTATGCACAAAGAGGAAAGTGGACCCTTATACATCAGAGTAGAGTTAATAAACCCCAGGAATGTCATAAATAACCATAAACTCATCTATGCATATCCCAAATTTTCCCCTCGCTACTTGGAAACACAAGAAAAAGTCATACTCCATTTTGAAGATACCTTTAGGTTGTTGGGGACTGAGAGCTTGTGGGCTGGCCAAAGAAGATGGCATGTTCAGCCCAAAGGCTACAAATCAGGGAATATCACTCCCCTAAAAGGTTGAGGAATGCCTTGGAAAGGACCCCACTCTAAAAAAAATTATTTAAAGGTTGAAAATAAATTGGATAGGGATAAAAGTTAGTCATCCCTTGTTATTGGGCCTACAAGAGAGAAGAGATCAAGCAGAGGAACAAAGGGAGTGATAAACCATAGAAACAAATGCATGATTCTATCCATAGGAGGGAACAACAACTGAGATGCCTTGGGATGTCAAAGAGGCCACCCGAGCCATGCATGAAATACATATTAGTGAGTAAGTTGCTTAGAGGAAGAGAAGCACTTTCAGTAAGGGGTAATGATGGGTACCATAAAAAAGTATATTATAAGGTCATTTTCCACCCTCCAACCCATAATTTCTCCTTTTCTCACATTTATTAGTATCTTTTTGGCGATAATTTATTTAATAGGAAGAGTAAAGGATATTTTTCATGCTTCGTGGCCTAATGTGGTTACTGTGCATGAAAACTAATTTTTTAGTACATTTATGATGTAGAGGCACGCTGGAGGCATCTAGAGGAAGTGTAGGAGGCTTGTCCCATGCATTTACTCTCTGTTGACTTGAAGTGATACCTGAATAGAATCACTCATATACAGCTCAAGGTCTATTGGTAGCCAATGGACTCAAGTGAATGCGGGGATCTAAGGGAGCTAGATCTACTTTTCTCAAGATTTTGGAGGGAAGTAGTCCTCCTTATAAGAAGGCTTCCCCTCAGTCATGTTTGTATAAATCAATAACCCCAAGAGCTCATTAGGATTTGAGTTTTCGAAGTAAAGAGAGAGACGAAAATCCAAATGCTCAAGACTGTCATATATATTATTATTTTCATGATGTATCTAAATTATATTTTATGTTAATAAAATTTATATTATTTCTTCACATCTAAGTTTACTGTAGAGGGTTGAGTCGCCTTGGGGTAGAGCCAAACCCAAAGGGTCCAATATCTCTTTATGTATCTTGTTTATGCATTATTTTAGTAGAAAAAATTCCTTCCTTGTTTGAGTAAAAGTTTATTTGCTAGAAAATTGTGGTTTCATGCCTGATTACCACCTCTCTTGTGGGAAGTGTGGTTGAGGAGTCTACAACATCAAACCAAAAATATGTGGTTTCTTTCCCTTGAAATTTTCTAGGGTTTAGCCCAATTTATCTTACATACTCTGTTTCTGTAATCTATGAGTTAAAATCATCTTTCTCAAGTTTGCATGTATGTAGGTTAGATGCATGTTGTAAGGTAAATTAGTTCCTATTGAAATAAGATCCTTCTTTGTTTGATTTCATAAAATTGTGCTCATCCTTTCTTACTTAGCTTACTTTGCTGTAATTTGATCATCATTTTGAGTGCAAGAAAAGGGATTATTGTTGGTCTATAGGTACCACCAGTATCTTGCAGGGTTCGCACACTCATCCTAGATTACCCTTGCCATCATCAACTCCTTCCTTGTCACCCCACATTGTCCTCAAAATTCTGCCATCGAGACTATAATTCTAAGTTATTTGAGGGACACCGTGTGCATTTTTTTTTGTGTAATTTGGGCATCTGAGAGGTGTTTGGCTTGGAAAAATACTCACACAACCCAAATATACCCTTACCTACCCTTTCCTACCTTCAAACCACCTTTTTCGCCCCCAGGATGCTCACGGAATCAATCCTGTAGAAAAACAAGATTATCTTCTAGCATTCTGTAGCAATGATATAACATCTTGTAGTAATCCTGTAGCAGTCCCTAAAATTACTGTTGGAACGGGGTCTCCTAACAAGCTACAAAACTGGTCCATTTTGAATATTTTTTATTATATTTAGCCTAGCGGAGGGGTTTTGGGGTGGGTCAAAACCCCAAATGCATTGTAATGGGTCAAAGGGTAAACTAGGGGTCCGAAAACCATGGGTTGCGGACCATAGGAAAGTCGAGGTTAGATTGTTATAAATAGAGATGAATTTTGTATTGTAAAGGATAAGAAATGATGAGCTATTTATGCGAATTGTGATTTAGGCTATCTGTTTGGGTTTTGGGGAACAGGCTCCTGCTGGCTATGTGCACAGAGATCCAAGTCCAGCTGTGTGCGGACCCAGCTTCTGTGTGCGCAGGTTGGGAAGGGAATTGGAATTGTAAGGAAGAATTGATAAATGAATGAATGTGAAAGGTTGTTAGAGAACTGAATCTGTGAGTACTTTTATGTGAATTAATGATAATTCCTGTATTATGCGTTTTCTGTCCTTAAGCTGCGAAATATCGGTATACTGCGTTCTTGGATCTAGATCTGTTATGTTCTGTTTATGTATTACTGTGTTGATGTTATAACAAGCATATAAATATAGATCTAGTGCACGTGGATGCGAATAGAGACTTAATTAACTTTGCGTAGAATAAGGTAATTAGGGATTACAGGACCTAGCATAACTCTACTTGCTTTACCCATCCTTTCTCAGGGTGCAGAAACATGGTTCCAGCACCCACCCATACTACTTCGAGTGAGACTTTGACCTGCGCAAGTGGGTCACTGCTGAAAGGGCCAGTAGTATAGGGGTTTGTTGGCAAACCTTGCTTACCGAACCTAGGTCAGGACCCCTCGAGCCAACAAATTTTTCCGTTGCTAGGACCGAAGGAAGGTGAGAAAGGGATCGGGTACTAACAAAATAATACTCGAGAAGGACACCTACAAAGGGCCCTTAGGAAACCATGACGGTGCACTTGAAGATACCTACCTTCAAGGGCATGGCCGATGAAGAAATGGAGCAGTTTTGGTTTGTAGCGGAGTCGGTATGGGTTGCACAGGGCGTGGTGGGTGAAACTATGAAAAAAGCGCAGCTATACCTAGCCTTTGAAGGAAGGGCCATGGACTGGTATATGGGATACGTATTGCAAAATAAGGATGCAACTATCCAGAACATTAAGGATGCCCTAGAATAGCAGTTCCAGAAACCTAAATCCTACTCTCAGGTCGTAGCATAATTAAAAGATTTCAAGCAGGGGCCAGCTGAGTCTGTATGGGAAGTAGATCAACGCCTAAAAAAAGCTATCAGAGAAGGAGGATTTCGGTACGATGACAAACAGCTTACGAAATGGTTCATCGACACGCTACTCCCTCACTTACGCATACCTATGGGTCGCCAGAATTTTGACTCATAGGATGAGGCCTTGGGAGCTACGATGAAATTAGAGGCTACACCTCTAAAGGATGCTGTGGTAGAAGTACAACATATCTAGGTGCAGCTTGAGGCTATGCACCAGGAAATTCAGAATCTACAGCAGGAGAAAGGAAGAGGGGCTGGCACGGAACTAGATCATGCAGTAGGCCACCCGGGACCAGGAGCACGTGGTTTGAGACAACAGGGCTCAAGGGAACTACGCTCTGGCACTGAGGGAGCTGCACGACAGGGTTGCGTAGTATCCACCAATGGCCCTGTAATGGCACTCCTGTTTCTGAACCAAAGCGACACTGGCGTCGGTCTTATTGATCAATAGGCCATGAGGATCAGGATTGTCGAAGCCCTAATGAAATAATAAACAAGGGAAAAGACCCTACCTCCACAAGAACCTCCTCGGGCAGGGATGACTCCCCCCCTGGAGGAAGGGACGGGAGCCAGAGCGGAAGCGCAGGTCGGGGTCGAGGCCAGTCACTCTGCTATAACTGTGGGGGCATGGGGCATTTGGCGAAGGATTTCCTGAACCCTTTACGACAGTCTTGCAGGTATTATAGGCAGTGGGGCCATACGCTGGAAGAGTGCCCAGCCTTAAAATCAAAGATACAGGAAAAATAGCTCCCATCTACGCAGAGGGTGCGAAGGGTCCAGACCGGGTTAAGGGGAAAGGATACCAAGGTAAATGTAGTAACACGAAGTGGATTGGCGACTAGGGAGGCTAAGAAGAAAGAAGAAACTGACTCACTGATCCACAGGGTAGTTAGCAACCAAGAAGGACTGGACCTGGGCAAAGCGAGGGAAACGTTTATGGAGGCTCGAAAGGACTTCCTTGAGACTAAAATTCCGCCATCTACACACCCGGGAGCCAAGGAAGTAACTGCGGAAGTTAAAACTTTCTTACAAGCATGTGTGAGGTTGCTGCACAACCCTCAGGTAGTACGCAATCTGCAAGCTTTACTAGAAAATCTACGCAACACGAGCTGCTAGGTCACCCGACATCAAGGATGTGCATAAATTATACAAATATCAAAGATGCACTGGCAGGGAAATGTGGCTGACAGTCCAGATCGGTGACTATGAGATGGATCAGGTTATATTAGACCTTGGATCGGATGCCAATATACTACCTAAACACACTTGGCAACGTATGGGGGAGCCCAAGCTGGAGTGACCTACCATCCAGCTTCGAATGGCAAATCAACAAAAAATATTTCCTCTAGGTAGACTCCCCAGCGTCGTGGTTGATATCACAAGGGTAAGGATCCTAGCTGACTTTGAAGTGATAGAAATTGTGGAATATCCGGATCCCTACCCTGTGCTCCTCAGCCTAGACTGGGCTATAGACATGGGGGGCATCATCAATCTCAAAAATTACAGCATGATATTTGAAAACAAGGGCACACAGGTCATTTTACTTCTAGACCCATCAAAAGGAAAATGTTATGCAAAACCTATACCTAAGGAGGGGGACGGGGATTATGTCTATAAACTGACAATGCGCGATAAGGACAACGTAACCCAGGACACTGTACCATGCTACGAGGAGGATATTTAGGATCCCAGTAAGGATTTAGAAGCTTGGAAGGCCCGACTAGGAGAAGCCTCTACATTGCGTTGTCTTCGTATCTCAAAGGACTCCCTCTGTATGGTCCCAAGGGAAAGGATGGGAGTAGGGCTAGGCCTGAGCAAATAAGGTGAACCCACCCCAGGACAAGGACCGGTCAACCCACGAGTGAGCAACAGGATCCCTATGACACCTGTAGGTTCCGCAGGTAGCGGTCCCATGCATCGAGCCACCCCTATGACGACGACACAGCCAGGGGTCAGGTAGTTGGTTCTGACGTCAGCCCCCCTTAAAGCCTTAGTAGAACAAATAATAAAAATCTCTTGGTCTTGGGCCAAGAGCTACTTAGGGAGCAAGCCTTTGTTGGGGGAAGACAGGCAGCTGTTGCATATCGGTAACCATAGCGTAACACATACGCCTAAATCACTGAGGATGCAACAACTAGCCTTTGGCACTGTACCCTCTGGTAAAAAGAAGAAGTTACCGTTGAGAGAAGCGGCTCCTGAGCCGCTGGCAGGTCAAGTTATGGGAAGTTTTTACCGTTCCTTGGGAAACCCGCCCCGCGTAAAATATCTCTCTCTATCATCCGATGGACAATGCTTAAAAGGGGATGGGATAGTCCAGTTAGCGGTATTGTCTCATGTGAACAAGCGACCTACTTAAAGTGTCTCTCGGAAGCAATCGAGCAGCGAACTTTGTTACAATTGCTACACCCCTCTCATGACTAGTCAACCTCCTCCATCAAGTAGTAGTCACCCAGAGCCAGGATTCATTTTTCGTGCAAGGATGTCGACTACTACCCCTACTGAAACCTTCACCCAAACTGAACCTAAGGTTGAAGAAGTTCTGGAAGATGAGCTTGAGTTAGAAGAAGTCCCCCCTCCATAGACCACAAGGAAAGGCAAGGAGAAAGCTCAGAGTTCGGGGAATACCCCACAGGCAGCAAAAAGGCCCAGAAGTTCCCCAAGACGTGCCAGGTCTCTGCCCTCAGAACAAGATGACCAAGAGGGGGCTCTGCCGGCTAACCCAATCAACTGGTTACCCCCCTTTGTTCGACCACGAAGACCGTCTATGCAAATACCGAAAAAATTGGATGGCCTGATCACCTACCTGTAGACTCCGCTAACCCCAGGAGAGGTCCCCATCATCGGTGACCCCTGTGGACGCCTCCATGAGGTCAAGTTCGAGGATCATGATCTAGCAGACCATGATTATTTCCAGGAATTGGCCTCTGAATTATACTTTGATACAATCTATGAGGATGATGGAATCACGGTAGTACCTCAACGATGGGTATACGGCTTGGCAGGATCCAGACTCCTGAATCTGCTCTGCATTCCCCACTTTGGCCGTTACAACATCACAGATTGATTGGCGCACTAGTTACTCAACCTCATTCACAATGGATGCTTATGGATTCGCGACAGGGTCCCTATCGATGTTGAGTTGATCCAAAATATTACAGGCCTCCCGATGCAAGGATCGCACCCGCTCGCGAAAGTCAGAAATAAGTTTGAAGCCGCTACCGCTCTGTTTGTTCGAGAGACCTATGCAGTACAGCGAAATCAGCCAGGGTTTGTAATCCAAACCATCAACGACCCTGCTACACAGATGGGCACTCGACTGTTAGCCTGCAAACTCATGTGGAGGTGTCAGGTTGTGACTGTCCTCGCCTATATCATCCAGCTAGCCGGCCAGTGCGCGAAGGGTGTGTTCTTTAATTGAGCTCAGTACTTGTGCGATGAATTTCTCGCTAATGTCCGTGAGTCTCAAGAGCATGGGACATCTTTCTTCTATTCGTGGCTGTTATTCCTCATAGCACTAGTCGCCTGGGACAAACTAGAGGAGTCGGTCGTTCCAGAGCTCCCTGGTGGGATGTGCGAAGGCGCTCGGTATGCGCACTTATGGGACTCTAAGGATAAGTAGCGCATTGAGGATAACAAGGTCTTTTGGGTCCTCTTCCAGAGTAGTGTCGCCACTGTCATAAACTCCCGACCCAGATTATCCCCCACCATATATGACAAATACAAGCATACTGCTGCATTTCAAATCACCATGCACCAGGTACAGATTTGTAGCCTTGCTAGTCAGACATGGATGGATTTCAATTATATGGTACCCAATGAAGAAATTGTACTGATCTCACTATGGCTCCCCGCCTGCAAAAAAGGTCTCTCGACACTCCAGCATCAGTTACAGCTGAGCCCAGAGGTAAATCTTCACAACAAACCGATACAGCTCCAACCCAGGTAGATACTACCACCACCCATTCTCTTGGCACTAAGATGATGGGGGCATCGAAATTAGGACCAAGGAAGAAATAACACGCCCATCATGAGCACTATGACGTGACAGTCACATTAACGGGCGGAGACCTGGAGTAGATCGCGGACGCGGTCACCATGGCTACAGAGGACAAGTGGGCACTTATCACGGCCCAGTGGAAAGCAGGTGTCGACTCTCTTTAGGCAGACCTCCCCGCTCTCCAGATAATAAAGGATCACCCCCCACCCAGTGAAGGCCAGGCACCACCCCTGTCAGTCGACAGCAGCTCAGCACAAATCAGGGAAGCCAACCAACTTTGGAGTATCCCTAATGGTGCCTTAGTCGGAACACAGCCCCTGGAAGTCACAAGAATTCATTTGGACTTCGCTCAGCTGCCCTACGCCGCCTTAGAAAGTCTCCTTCACACTGTCTCCTGGGAGATTAGTGACCGCACTCAATCTGCAACATGACAACTTGCGGCAGCCTAGCACACCATTGTGTAGAAGAATGATGAAGCAATATATGCTGTGTCACAACAAGCAGAGCTTGAGACTGTGATCCACTAGCTTTGCACATAATTAATAGAGCAAATCACGACTGAGGATACATCTCAGAATAAGGTGGAAAAATTGGTTGCTGCCCTCAAAGCCTCTCGACTTGAAATGCACACTGTCAGGACTTAGCTGGAACAACAGATTTCGGACTTACAGGCTAGATTACAGCCCGACACTCCCACGAAAGTTCGTGCCCAGTGTGACGATCTAATCACAGATGCAACAACGACCATCACGGGGAAAATTTCTTAAGGTGCCACGCTGCTGGAGTCATCCATGCAGCTTTGGACTCAGGTCCAGTGTGATCCAGTCCTCCAACAAATCAATCAAGAATTATGCCAAAAAGAAGAAGCCATTCAAAAGATCAACGCTACGCTGTCTACCTTAGTACCTGCCCAACGCTTGGCACGATTGAAAACCAGCACTGACCTCTAGGACGAGATTGAGAAACTCCGACATAAACAACACGTCATGGCCGAACATCTAAAGCCCTAGACTACCTCCGCCCTCTGGTTAACACAAGACATCAATGACGCAAACAAGCGTCTTAATTAGCTTCTTGCAAGAGTTACCATGGTCCCTGAAGATCCGCCTTCCCAGAAGCTGGTCTCTCTTGCAAAAAATGTTGCTGCCCAAAGTCAGGATGTACTCCCTCAACTTAGACGATCTCTTGATACCTTGCAGGCGCAGATAGAAGCCGCACCACTGCAGTGACTCGGGACGAGTCACAAGATTGTGTTGGGGGACTATTGGAACGGGGTCTCCTAACAATCTACAAAACTAGTCCATTTTGAATATTTTAGATTATATTTAGCCTAGCGGAGGGGTTTTGGGGTGGGTCAAAACCCCGAATGCATTGTAATTAGTCAAAGGTAAACTAGGTGTCTGAAAACCATGGGTTACGGACCATAGGAAAGTCGAGGCTAGATTGCTATAAATAGAGATGCATTTTGTATTGTAAAGGATAAGAAATGATGAGCTATTGATGCGAATTGTGATTTAGGATATCTATTTGGGTTTTGGGGAATGAACTCCTGCTAGCTGTGTGTGCGGAGATCCAAGTCCAGATGTGTGCGGAGCCTGCTGCTGTGTGAGCTGGTTGGGAAGGGAATTGGAATTGTAAGGAAGAATTGATGAATGAATGAATGCGAAAGGTTGTTAGAGAACTGAATCTATGAGTAATTTTATGTGAATTACTGATAATTTCTGTATTATGCATTTTCTTTCCTTAAGCTGCGAAAGATCTGTATACTGCATTCTTGGATATAGATCTGTTATGTTCTATTTATGTACTGCTGTGTTGATGTTATAACAAGCATATAACTATATATATAGTGCACGTGGATGCGAATAGAGACTTAATTAACTCTACGTAGAATAAGATAATCAGGGATTACAGGACCTAGCACAGCTCTGCTTGCTTTACCCATCCTTTCTTAGGGTGCGGAAACCTAGTTCCAACACCCACCCATACTACTTCGAATGAGACTTTGACCTGCGCAAGCAGGTCAATGCCGAAAGGGCCAGTAGTATAGGGGTTTTTTGGCAAACCTTGCTTACCGAACCTGGGTCAGGACCCCTTGAGCCAACAATTACCCATATTTTCTCCAAAAGCTTGGTGTTTTTCTCTTAGGATTGAATAATTACCCAAGCTCTGAATCCATGATTGAGGAAGACCCAATACCACTTTGAACCTATCTTTTACTCATTGTAAGTACACTTCTGCAATTAGGGATAGGTGAAAAATTTCTAAATTGAATGATAATGATGGTTTTATTATGAAATTCATATGAGTTTTGTTACTCCAGCCAATTCCCTTTGATCACATTGATTAAGAGGGTGATTTTCTAATGCAAATTATATTAGGCCTAGTTCTTTGAATTCATGCTCTATCACAAAGTGTTGTTCTTGCATAGGATTAACTTCTTTTCAAAGTAAATTTTCACATTATGCAATTAGACTAATGTTCACATTGTTGCAAGCAACACACGGTTTACATTCTGAAAATAGACAAGTACTTTTCATTCCTGCAATTAGAATAGCCTTTACATTCTTTCAACTAGTGTTAAAATTTACATTTGATGAATGACACTTTCCATTTATGCAAGTAGAGAAATTCTTTTTCACTCCTGCAGTTAAAGTAGAACTTTATTTTTCAAGTAATTCCCTTCCTTGAGCTAGTTAAAAGAGTGGTATTTGTATGCCTTGATATGGTCCATTTCTTGAAGGAAAAATGAGTAGAACTTGAGCTAATTTGCATACAACATTGTCACCTCTTAATTTTGTATGAACCCTGGCTTGATAATTAAAGTTGGTAGCCTTGGGAGTGTCAAAAATATTGTTGTGATACTAGGGCTCATCATGGGTGCTATATATATATATATCGACATTATCAACGTTCTGCCTCAAGGTTTTCACCTGTCATCCAAAGGTCTGCCACTATGTTATTCATCCTAAGGTATCAATGAAATAGCCCTACCCCCATTCCCCACTGACGTCACATGGGGGGGGGGGGGGGGGGGGGGGTGTTTGCACTGTTGTTTTGTGGCCATAGATATTTCCAATAAGATCTATGTCATTCGTGAGGTTTAATAAATTTTCCACCCTTAGTAGTGGTGAGAGGTTATATGTTTTTTATTTTTTTAATGGCCCTGGAGGGCTAAGGCCCTCCTCTCTGGCCAAATTATCAAATTTGTATTTTGTGCTATGATAGAGGGATAATACATCATGTGTGTTAGGTGTTTAGGCATTCTTATAGTTCACACCTGACGTAACAAGTGTGTTGTCGAGTGATGCAAATGAAAAACGACCAACATAACCCACCCTCACACACATTAAATTCACCATAGAATTTATATTCATGAACACGATGAGAAACACAACTATCTCACTGTAAGGAGCGTATCATGCCAGCATTCTGAGAATTTATATTCATGGACGTGATGAGAAACTCAGTTAGCTCACTATAAGGAGCATATCATGCTAACATTACGCTATAATTATATGTGCTTGAGAGACTAAAAGTGTTCACTTATTTCATTAAGAAAAGTTCCAACATACACACACTCATATGTATGTATAGGAGTCATGATATACACACATAGTATCATTGAACATGAAAATTAATCCCTGTAGTAGCAGTTCAGAAATACAATTTTTTAAATAAATTTAATCATGTCGGTTACATATATTCATATAGGTTGACCACAAATATTTCAACATGAGATATACTCATATTTGTATCTACAGGGTTAATCACTCCTTGTTTAATCTTGTAACTCATGCACATCTGCTTATTCAATATATATATATGTGTGTGTGGAGGAATTCAATACTCATATTATATTGTGAATATTAAGGAATGAGATATGGTATTTTTTTTTTTTTTTGAAGACATTCCTGCTATGATATGAAGCAAATGCACAGTCACCTATACAAAATCTTCCATCAAACATAACACATACAATTTAGTTTCCTTACTGTGATTTAGGTTTTATATAATGATTGAGCCTCCTCTCAGAACTCAAATTTTTCATGTTACTAACACCTTACATAGGCTAACAATTTTCTCCAACCATAATGAAGAATAGACATCCCAAACCAACCTTCCTAAAACATGAAATCTACCAGGATTAACAAAACTTGAGTCCATCATCACCACAACACCAAGAAACATATAGTGGATTAATTATAAATGTGAAATCATATCTTATTATGTATATAACATAGATGCAAATATAATATCTAGCCTAGGAAACATAAAATGAAGTGAACAACGAATATGAGGCAACTTCATTAACAACACAGTGAAGCAAACTTATTTATTCTTGAGCAAGGGGAAGATAGAAGCATAGACCCAATAAACTAGTCATATTCTTTTGAAAGACTTGGGAAATCAATCATATCAAATATACGGGACAAAAGGGCCAAAGAGGGATAAATATTAATTACTCCTACTCATGAATGTGCCCAATGATAGTAAGAGCTTAAAACAATTTCAAGATTATGACTCTGAAATACTAAAGAATTTTCATGCTAGTTTATGTTAGAAAACAACCAATACACACTCATTGTTTTTAATATGATCTAATATGAACACCATAACTCTAATCAAATCCTAAACCATGGTTTCATTATATCATTCTACTACCTTTAAAAATAGTGTCAACGACATACTAGTCAACTATATAAGCAACAAAATTACAGACCATGCCTCATATATCAATGGCATCAGTTCAGATCAATAAATGTAACATATATTCATTGTGATTGAGGAACATAGGAAATAATTATCTCAAAGTATATTAGGTAACTGCATCTGGGAAAAAAACTCTTCACCTAATCATAGACAAGTTGTATCCAATTCTCACTTGCAGTTGTCTCCCCCGAGCCAGATTCCATAGACTAAGGGGTATTTTTCTCAGCGATTAAATTCAACTAACAATCAAACCAAGGTTTCTAGAGGTTATCCCACCTCCACCCACTAACTGTTTTGAAGCAAACAAAATGCACAAGGAATCTAAAGGCCTGTTTTCTCCACCCTTTAGGTTAAAACACTATGGTTTCACCCAACGTGGGGACTCTAGAATCCACAATAAAACCAAACAATAACAAGGAAGCCTTTAGAAAACCTCCAGGAATTTCCAGGAACAATTCCTTTGCCCTAGCCCTCAAGAAACTAAAAGAAAAACCATGTCCTTCCCCTACCTATTAAAGAATCGAGAGGCAATTAGTTCCTCACTTAGAATTGATTTCCTCTTGCCTTCTTTCCAACCAAGGATTAATTTTCTCTACCCCTATGTGTTTTTACTTTGCCTTTTCAGTTTCTCCTTATTTCTCTTGCTTCATGTGTTCTCTTTTTTTTTTCCATATTTTCCTTTTCGCGTCTTCTACGTTTTTTTTCCCTTATTTTTTCCCATTATTTTGAATGATATCCTTCCTCTTTCCTAACTATTCTCATGATCTCCTCTCTGTTGTGATGTTCTCAACTAGTGTTTAAATGATAGTTTCCTTGTTTTCCCTTGTGCATATTTCAGGTTGTTACTTCTTTTTTCCAGAATCTTGTCAACCAGTCAAAAGAGAATATTCTTCCTGCATGTTCCTCGGGTTGTTTATTACTGGTTAGTTTTTTATAGTGGGTGGCAAACACACATTACCAGCTGTAAGCCTACCCATTTTCCTTTTTAAATTCCTTTCCATTTTTCCTTGTCCACTACTACAAAGAAGCAATTTATTTTTGTCCTTTGTTCCCGCTAATAAGAAAATAAAGTTGTCAGTTTTTGGACAGTTGTTAGCTGCATGAACTAGCTCAAATTTCCGTAGTAAGGAAACCTTAAAAATATCCCTAGCAAAAAAACTCCTCAGTCTATGGAATATGTATCCCATTATTCAACCCAAATTTTTTTCTTTTCAAAATATTTACATTGCATACATGAGTGTAAGATAATTGGGGTTGTCACAAACCCCTCCCCCTTGGGGGAACACCATCCTAGATTATCTTTGTATACATACAACATAAAATACATGCTAAAAAAAACAACATATTATTTATTGAGCTTTATATACACAACTTTGTACAATATTTTACAATTTTAAATACATTTTCTTCAACAAAAAAAGGGTATGAAGTGTATAAAATCCAGATAGATTCAACTGATCTTGTGATATGCTAAAACAAAATACTTGAATATATTCTAAAAATTGTGGAAACAAATTACGATCGCCCAATCACATGAACAAGAAAGAGAAAGAATTTCAATCGAAAAACAAAAATATGTATCTATGGAAAGCCTCAACTAAAACCCTGCTATATGTATATTGCATTAAGTCAATAATTTGAAACAATATAATGCTTCTCTGAGGATTGAGAGTTCTCCACACTATCTCTGATTGTCTCACTCTAATTTGAGCAGGTTTGGTCCAATACTTAACCAATTCCTTGCCCATGTCTAACCAACCTTACTCACGCATTCTTGCTGGAATTTAGCCCCTATTAAATAGGAAATTCGAACTAATTGATTGTGAAATACATGCAAGGCATCCTGATGACCTTATGCAGGAACTGCACAATTTTCTAATTATACAACTAATAGTCTACTTCCCTTTAACTCCAATCTCAACTGGGCCTTCCTTAGAACTGACATGCAACAACTATTTAGAGTGAATTATCAGTTATATGATTGATCATTTCATGTGAATTAAATCATATTTGATTCACTGGACCTCTCACTAGCTCATCTAGCAGTTAGAACTAGTTAAACTAATTTTAACTCAAATAATTAAGTTAAACAATTACAACTCAAAATAAACTGCAACTGGACACTCTAAAACTTAGAGTGAACCCTACATCCCTCTATTTTGACCCCCAATTCGAATTGCCTGAACTTACTAAGTATTCCCAACTCATTTATCTTGTACATTTTATCATGTGATGTGGAATTACAATTTCCTTCTAATTTAATAAGGGAAAATTAAATTAGAAGCCTATTATTGTTTCCTATGTCAACACTTCCTCTCAACATGAAAGGGATTGTCTGCTACCCCAATCCTGCCTCCGTGGAACTCTAATTTTCCTCTTGAAAGTGCCTTCGTCATGATTTATGCATCCTAGTCCTCCATGGGAACGTACTCTAATGACATAATCCTCCTCTGTACACAATATCTGAGATGGTGATATCGGATATCAATATGCTTGGACCTGTAATGAAAAATTGGATTAACTGAGAGTTTAATGCAACTCTGGTTATCACAATAAATAACTATCAGATTCATTTATCGACCAAACAAAACAACAAGTATCTTCCTCATCTAGATGGCCTCACATGTTTCTTGACTGGCCTCCATGTACTTTGCCTCTTCTGAACTGAGTGCAACCGGTGTTTGCTTCCTATTGTGCCAGGAAAAAGCTAGTGATCCAATGCTTAAGATTCCCCCTGATGTGCTCTTGCTGTCAGATGGAATCCTTGCCCAATCTCCATCTATGAAGCCTTGAAGCTTCACTCCCTCTGTCCATCTGTACCATAGCCCAAACTTTGTAGTGCCTATGATGTATCTCAACACATGCTTGTTTGCCTTCTAAAAGAGCATAGTAGGCTTAACCATAGCTTGAATAATATGGTTAACCACATAGCATATGTCTGGTCGTGTGTTCACCAAATACATGAGTGAACCCATAAGTTTCCTATAGATGGTAGCATCTACTACTTCGCTTAAATTAACATCCTCCTTCCTCCAGTTTCTTGCTAGAGGAGTCTCCATGGGTTTGCTGCCATCCATGTGGAACTTCCTCATAATATCGCTGGCATACTTGCCTTGAGATACAAATAGCTCCCCATCTATTTTCCAAATTTCCAATTCCAGGAAATAGTGCAAGAGCCCCATGTCCTTCATTTCAAATTATCTTGCAAGATCATCTTTGAAAGACTTGATGAGTTGCTCATCACCTGTCAGTATCAAATCATCGACATAAATTACAATGATGAAAATTTTACCTTCTATCACAATATGGTAAAGGTTTGCATCTACTACACTCTTGGTGAAGCCCAACCTGGTGAAGTAGCTTTCGATCCTGGTGTACCAAGCATGAGGTTATTTTTTCAGCCCATACATTTCTCTCTTGAGTCTGCACACATGTGACTCTCTGTCAAAGGTCTCAAAACATTTCGGCTGCTCAATGTACACCTCTTTCTAAATCACTACGTTGAGGAAGGTTTTATTTACATCCATATGATGTATCTACCATCCCATCTACACTAAAAGTGCATGGATGGATCTGATTGATGAGTACCTTGCAAATAGTGCAAAGGTCTCATCATAAGAAATCTCCTCCACCTGAGATAACCCTCTAGCCACAAATTTTTCCTTCTGTTTCTCCACACTCCCATCTATTTCATGCTTCACCTTATATATCTACTTGGATCCTACAAATGACTTCCCCTCCGGTCTTGGGAAAAATCCCCATGCATTGTTTCTGATAATGGATTCATACTCCTCAACCATGGCATCTACCCAAAATAGTTGTTGTATTTCTTCCTCGAAAGAGGATGGCTCTATCTCTACACTATTTCTCATAAGATCCATGTATCCAATGTACTGCTCAAGGGACATTCTTTTCCTGTGTTGTGATGTGGGTGTTCCCACATTATCTCTAGCATCAAGAACCAGCCTGTCATCCTCTTAGTGTGATTTCTTCTGTCTTGGGATGTTTCTGCATGAGTTGGTGCTTCCACTCTCTGCACCTTTGCTTGTGGTTGCTCCACATCTTGAGGTTCTTCTTTTGGATCCAAGAGCTCCCCAACTACATGAAAATGAAGCTCCCTCTTAAGGGAAATTTGCATGGCCTTCTCTTCATTTAATTTCACATCTCTTTTAACCATTGTCATCCTGTGTGTTGGAAAGTACACCTGAAGTTGTGAGGTGTATCGGTGTACCCCACAAATATTCCCAACTCAGTTGTTGGCTCTATCTTCTTCCTGACATATTTGGTCACATGTAAATAAATATATGAATCAAAAATTTTAAAATGCGCAACATCTATTCTCTTACCTGAAAACATTTCCTTTGGTGTACTCATCCCAAGTATCTGATGATGACTTCTATTATGCACAAATACTGTTTTTTTGGATGCTTCTGCCCATAGATGCAATGGTAGGGCTTGATCATGCAACATCGCTTGTGATGCTCCCACAATAGTTCTGTTCTTCCTTTATGCAACCCCATTCTGTTGTGGGTTATGAGGTGTTATCAATTCTCGTCAGAATCCTTCTGAAGCACATAACTTCTTGAATTCGTTCAAGACATATTCCCCATCATTTTCACTTCTAAGAGGATTCACCTTCTTCCCTGTATCTTTCTCGACAAGTCATTTGAACTGAAAAAACTTTCTGAACATCTGATATTTCTTCTGAATGAATAATATCCAACACTTGTGTGAAAAATCATCTACAAAAATCACATAATACCTGTGTTTTTATGTGGAGGTTGTTGAGAACGGTCCACAAACATCTACGTGAACTCTCTAAAAGATCACCTTTTCTTCACTTTACTTATCGTGAAAGGTGGATTTGGTGTACTTCCCCAATGTACACCCTTTGCATGTATATAGTTTCTCAAGTTCCCCCTTGGGAAGTCCTCTAGAAATCTGTTGCATGATCTTCAAAGCGCCATGGTGTAGATGACCCAATATTTTGTAAGATTAATCACCGATGTCTCGTCTCTCCACCTTCTCTGCTTTTGTGCTCAAGGCAACACAATCTTATACATCTAATTTGTAGAAGTTCTTTACTCGAACCCCAATCTTCTTCACCTTTCCCATGGCTTTGTGACGAAGGAACGTCTTTCATTTGCTAAATATCACATCATAGCCACCATCATCCAACATAAAAATAAAAACCAAATTCTTCTTTAAACCAGGAACATACATGACATATTTTACTGTGAGAGGAGTATCAGAATCCCTATACAAGGTAATTGTACCTATGCCGGTAGCGCTATACCTCCCTTCATCTCCCATCCTAATGTGCATCTAGAGATATTTCTCCTCTAAGTTACTGAAGAATTCTTTGATGTTGGTCATATGGAATGAAGCTCCACTATGCAAATACAACATAGAACCCATCATTGATGATACCATGCATCCGATGAGGGTGAAATCCAACTATAACTGTGAAGAAAGTGCTTCACATGCGCTCCTCCTTAGGGCTTCTTTCCAGCCTTCTTATGCGAAGACTTTGTAGCATAGTGTCCTAGCTCATGATAGTGAATTTTTTTTACCTTTGACAAGTCTCGCTTCTTGCTTGCCTAATTGTAGTCCAATTTGGAATGGTATGCCTTCCATTTCCCTTTCTTCACCTTCCAGCCAAGGCATGGTTCTCCTCATCATCAGTATTTGATGAGGATCCATCTCTGGTGTTCCATCGAATCTCTTCTTGTACCAAGTCGTACCATAATCGCTCCCACTCTAGTAGCTTCTCCCTCTCATTCACCAAATCATGGTAGTTGTGCCAACTCTTTGGAAGGCATAAAAGTGTTAGGCTCACCAGATCATCCTTAAAAACTTTCACACCAACACTTCCAAGCTCATATCGACATTGAGTTAACTTTGCCAAGTATTTTGGTATCGTGTCGACCTTCTCCATCTTGATCTTTCTGAGCTTGTCCTTCAGCGCCAAATTCTTGTGGTCAATGCTATTATGAAACACATAAGTTAAGGCCTTCCACACAGAATGTGGAGTTTCCTTTCCATATAGGTTCGAGACAATATAATATTGAACTCCTAAGAGAATCCTTCTTGCATTTTCTACATTATTCTTCCATGTATCAAGATTTTGAGCATCTGCTGCTGCGGGTCTCAGAATATCACTGTCTATGAATTCATTCAATTAATTTTCCTCCATCATGTCCTTCCAAGCTATGTAATTTGAACTACCCTCAAGGGAATATTCGAGTCTCAATCCATAGAAATACATCCTGATCTGCTGTTGGTCCTGAAGAATAAATCTGCAAATTTGATTCACCTTTAAAAAAAAAAATTCTGGTTCTTCTCTTCTATAGTGATTCCTACACTAATACCATGTACAAAATCCATATAGATTCAACTAACCTTTTAATATGATAAAACATAATACTTGAATCTATTCTACAAACTACAAAAACCAATTACAATCGCACAATCACATGAACAAGAAAGAGAAATAATTTCAATCACACAACACAAATATGTATCTAGGGAAAGCCTCAACTAAAAACCTCACTATATGTATATTTCATCAAGTCACGAATGTGAAACAATACAATGCTTCTCTCAGGCTTGAGATCTCTCTGCACTATCTCTAACTGTCTCACTCTGATCTGAGCATGTTTGTTCCAATACTTAACCAATCCCTTGCCCCTCTCTGACTAGCCTTGCTCACACATTCCTAGGGAAATGAGCCCCTATTAATTAGTAAAGTAAAACTATTTAATTTCACAATACACCCAAGATATCTTGATGAACTCATGCATGACCTACAATTTTCTAATTATACAACTGATAGTCTACTTCCCTTTAACTCCAATCTCAAATGGGCCTTCCTTAGAAATAACATGCAACAACTATTTAGAGTGAATTATCAGTTATCCAATTGATCATTGCATGTGAATTAAATCACATTTAATTCACTAGACCTCTCACTAGCCCATTTATCAGTTAGAACTAGTTAAAATTATTTTAACTCAAATAATTAAGTTAAACAATTACAACTCAAAATAGACTGCAGCTGGACCCTCTAAAACTTAGAGTGAACTCTACATGCCTCTATTTTTACCCCCAAATTGAATTGAATAAACTAATTAAGTCTTTCCAACCCAGTCTACTCGTACAAGATGTCATGTGATGTGGAATTACAATTTCCTTGTAATTTAATTAAGGGAAATTAAATTAGAAGTCTCTTCTTGTTTCCAATTTCAACAATGATTCCCTCATTTAATTAATCATTTCCCAAGTGGCTTCCTTGGAACCAAAGTGCCTCCACTACACTTTGAATTTCTCTATTTCTCAATTCTGAAGTGTGAGGCTCCTCTGATCTACAATTCATAGTGGCTTTGGTTGAAACTCTCCCTTCTGTTCCACCTATAAAATAGACCAATTAATTACATGATTAGAGTATTGTACATATCTTTTAATAGTATAAACAAGGAAAAAATTATGGAACTTTACTAATGGGGGTAAGGCCATCATATAATCCAATAACCCTATCCTTTCAAATATATCAAAAGGCCCACAAAATTGTGGTTCCAACTTGACACATGACCCAATATTCAAGGAAATTTGCTTGGTTTTAATTCTCAAGAAAACATGTTCTTCAATTTGGAATGCGTTATGCACCTTATGCTGATCTGCATATATTTTTTTCTTGTCTTGTACCACATTTAAATTCTTCCTAATGATCTAAATTTGTTTCTCCTTCTCTTTTAGCATATCAGGCCCATTAGGGACCCTGTTAACTGGATCACTCCAACTAATAGGAGTCTTACCATTTCTTCCATAAAGTACCCCAAACGTGCTCATCTTTAAAGATTCATGGTACCCATTATTGTATGAAAACACTACAAGTGTAAGGTACTCTTCCCACTTCTTTAGTTGGTGCATCACATATAACACCCTTGACATGTATTCAAGGATTCTATTTGTCCTCTCTTTATGTACATTTCTTTGTGGATGATAAGCTATATTGAAGGCAAATTCTATCCCCAAGCCTACAAATATTTCCTTCCAAAAAATTGAAGTGAACTTGGCATCTCTATCTGAAAATATTTTCTTGGGAAATACATGAAACCTCACAATCTCCTTTGTGAATAATTGAGCCACATCACTAGCTAAATTGGTGTATTTGACTGTTACAAAATGAGCTACCTTGCTCAAATTTTCAATTACCACCATAATTACATCATGTTTTCTGAAATTTATTGGAAGATCTCTAATGAAAACCGTGGACATCACTTCCCTCTTCCATTCCAGAATGGGAATGGGTTGCAAGAAACATGTTGATTGTTTACATTCGACCTTTACTTATGGGAGTTATATGCATTTAACAACAAAATCAACTACTTATCTTTTCGAATTATGCCAGTAATAAAACTTTTTTTATGGCCATGAGATTATTTCGGTATCCTGGGTAGCCAAAATATGAGTTAACATGGAACTCTCTCAATATGAGCCTCTTCAAATTATCATTGTTTGGCACATAGATTCAGTTCTTGAATATAATTAGACCATTATTTGTCAGATGATATTCCTCATCCTTTCCACCCTCACGATATTGTTGGATCTTTTCCTTTATCTTTTAATACTTCTCATCATGCTTCCATGCATGTTTAAACATATGGATTCCAAATGATACAGTTGAATTCTTCTACTAAGTGCATCGATAACATTGTTTTCTTTGCCCTTGATATATTTGATTTCAAATTCAAACTTGCTAAGTATAGAAAACTACCTAGCTTTTCTTGTGTTCAACTTAGGATTATCAAATAAATACTTGAGTCCTCCATGATATGTCATGAGTGTGAATCTCCTGTCAAGGAGGTAATGCCTCCACATTTTTATTGCATGAATAATGTCAACTAACTCCAAGTCATGAGTTACATAGTTTTCCTAATGTTCATTTAGCTTTCGTGACTCATAGAAAACTACCTTCCCTTCTTGCATCAAGACTTCACTAATCCCCCCCTTGCAGGAATCTGTACAAACTACAAAATCCTTGTTTGGATTTTCAATCCTCAATACTTGTGCATAAGCGCACAATTTCTCCAATTGTTCAAAGCTGGCTGAAAATTCAACCATCCACTCAAACTTATTTCCTTTCCTCTATAAGGATGTGATAGGGTGGCCTATCTTGGAGAATATTTAATGAATCTCCTGTAGTAGCCTGCCAACCCCATGAATGAGCTAATCTCATTCACATTTTTAGTGATGGCCACTCCATTATGGCCTTGATATTTTGCAAATCAACTAAGAGCCTCTCCTTGGAGATGATGTGCCCAAAGTAATGTATTTGTTACTAGAAGAATTCACATTTACTGAGATTTGCATAAATCTCATGCTCCCTTAATAATTGTATCACTACAACCAGGTGCTTTTCATGTTCTTCTTCACTCCTTGAATATACCAATATATCATCAACAAATACAATCACAAACTTTTCCAAACAAGGACACAATACATTATTCAATAAACACATGAAAATGATAAGGGAAATTGTAAGCCCAAAGGGTACCGCCAAAAAATTGTAATGCTCGTATCTATTATGGAATGTAGTCTTATAGATATCCTATTCCTTGATGTGCACTTGATGATACCCTGACCTCAAATAAACCTCGGAGAAAATTGTTGCTTCGCTCAGCTGGTAAAATAAATGATCCACCCCTTAGGGAAAAATTTTATGATATCCTTTTTCTTCACGAACAAAACTAGAGCTCCCCATAGAGACACTTGGCCTTATATAGCCCTTGTCCACCCCCCCTCCATCATTTTGAAACAATTTTTGAGAGATGTAGTTTTGAAATAGTGTACCATCTGTTCTAGATAGTTGTTTGTCACTTCCCCATCATTTCATGTTTTTTTTCTTGATTTCCCTAATAAATGGTCACAACAAACATTTTTTGGGATCACACTGACCATTGCTCCTGCTCAAAGCCCATGGAAGAGATGAAGTGAAATATCATTACTCTATCTTGAATATGGTGGAAATGGCAATTACTTGGTATAAAGATGATAGAGAAATGAGATATCACACTTTGAGTTTGAGTGCATCAAGTTGGTAAACAATTTTTTGGCCCTTCATCACCCCTTTATTGATGGCAATTAGTGAGGAGAAGAGTTGTATCACTCCCTTATTGATGGAAATTAGTGAGGGGAAGAGTTGTATCGCTCCTTCCTTAATGGAAGAAAGTGATGTAATTCCCTTTTGTTGAATAAAGGAAGTAATGAAGCAAAAAAGTAAGGCTCTTCAAGCATATAGGAGTGGAATATACTTTATTTTTGAGATGTGGTTCCCTAACAACTCTATTTTCCATAAGTAACATCCCAAGTAGATCCTTTATTGGTGTTAAAACCATCAACATTATAGCTAGAGAAAATATCACCATATTCAATGATATATATATATATATATATATATATATATAGAATGAAACTTTGAACTACTAGAGTAGAGTAGAATCATCTATCTTGAGGAAAGATAAATTGATTCTCAAAAAGATAAATCTTTCAATCCATATTTAAACTCCTAACAATAATTTGTGTTTATTATAAATATGGAAAGTAAATATAATTGTATTTGTATCATGCATGAAAGTAAATGATAAAACTTTTGCGCAATCCTCCCAAGAAAGTTATCATCGATTGTACAAAGACCAAAAAAAACATGAAAAGGATTGTGATGGAACATGATTGTCTCCCCCTATTTTTTTATTGTTTTAAAGAATTTATTTTCCAAAAAAAAGGGGTTTCAAACAAATTCCCACCCAATGGTCCCACAAAATTTTTCACTAATGAGGCATTTTTTTAGTCACCTTCTTTCATTTTTTATTTAACAACAAATAATTCAATTAAAAAGTTAAAAAAGAAGAAGGAAAAATAGAGAATATATTTGTTCAAGACTATGCCTCAAAAGAGTTTGATGTCTCAAAATTCTTCCACAAGGTTTCAAATCCCAATGAGTTGATTCCTCCACTTTTTCCACTTTGAAAGCATCGAGATGGAGGAAAAAAAATATAAGAATCCAATCAAAACCATCAAAATGTTGAGCTTTTATGACAACTTCTTCATTTTAGGGCATGGTGGTAGTAATTTTTTTTGTTATGACTGGAAAAAAGCACTTGACGAATAAATCTAAAATAATTTTAAGGAGAACTTAAATTTTGTAGACATTGCAACATCTACACATTTCGTGGATGTGGTGCATGACATGAGTAGATGGTATTTTCGTAACTTCAGTGAGTATTTCTAGTCCCATGCAATGATGTACTAGTAACTAGAAAAAAACAAGAAATTCCTTAGTCATATATGTAAAGTCCCTATCAACACTATTTTTTTTAAAGACGTACCATTTGGCTAAGGGGTGAGTAAAGGTGTTAAAGAGTCTCAAATGAATGGATTCTTTAGTGATATTATTTAAGGAGCAACACAAATAAATAATCATTATGCGGTTAGCTAGGTCTTCCCCTAGCTTCCCTCTAAATTTTGGAATATCAAAAGAGAATTTTGTTTTCAAGGGATGAGATAATATAATACGCATGATATGGTCATTTATGAGCTTTATTAAATTTTGAAGAATCAATGAAGTCACAAATGACAAGTTGAGAGTTGGAGCTGCCATAATCTCAATTTGGTGAACTAATTCAATACCATGAAAGGTGATGCCTTGTAAAGTTGATCCTAATTTACATAAGCCTAATAAAAGGGCATCAACCAATTATGGTTGAGGGGTAGATTGAACTAGTGAAGTAGTAAGACCATGGACGCCTATTAATAATGGTGAGAGGCCTTGTAAATGAGAATAATAGGGATTCCATATTATTATAAATTTGTGCTAAATTGTATGAATTTTTGAGTTTGGGGTAGGGGGTGAGGAGAGGGGGGTTTTCACAAATTGAATTGGTTGAGTAAAAGGAAACAACACCAACACAAAGAAAAATTATGTGAATATTTCTTTAAACTCTATGTAGTTTAAATTTTTTGATTAACTTATACAATATTTACATGTCCATGAAAGGTGAAACAACCGTAAAATAAAATGATACATAAATTTTGTCCACTCAAAAAGTAAATGGATTTTCCAAAGTTTTCAACATTGAGGTATGAGTTGACCAAAAGAAAACTAATGCAGGTTGAAAGGAGGGGTATAATGAGGTGTATCATACACATGCTCCAAAGTGACTGACAATGTTCCCAATATTCGTTCAAAGAAGAGTATAATGTGAAGTATCGTGCACATGTTCCAGTGACTGACATTGTTCCCAATATTCGTTCAAAATCACCTTGATATGAAGTTGTGTCCCACAACCCCAAATATACTTAAATTACTCTAGACCATAAACTACTCACCTTCAAATTTATAGTGAGATGATTGATGCTACTTCAACTCGATTCTTCCAGGTTTACAAAACCAAAAGAATTTGAAATAAAGACCTCATAAAGATCTCGATTTAGTTGCAACACAATACACAACATGACTTTGGATCGAAAGTGCAACTAGTTTAAGTGTATGGTATAGATGTTAAATGAACAACTATTTATATATCCAGAGTAAATAGGTTAAACATTTGACATCAAGCATGTTGATTTATTTATTTACAATAAGTAATCATTCTCTTTAACAATTGTTATTGTGTTTAAAAGGGGTTTTTTACATAATTCAATATGAATGAGACAACTTATACTAACACTTCGATAAACCAAAAAAAAAAATACATTATTAATAAAATATTTATGTGTGTGTGAGAGAAGTAAATTTACATAGATATCAGAATATTTATCTCACGATTCATTTCATGATGTTAAATTATAACCTTATATTATATTATTATTGTTAATAATTATTAAAAGAATTAATATGAGCTAAACTTATATACATATTAAAATCATCCCCACTTTAGCATAGATATTAGTAACTTATGTATTGGATTTGTTATAATATCATGGGACACTACCATAGATTACTAATACCATGTGTCGAAAAAACCACAACTCATTCATATGACACATATTCACATGACATTTTTTTTAAGTATTGGTTTTCAAGCTTCTGTGGTTATTGCTTATTGAAGAAATCTTCGGATTTTCCACAGTTTTATAAAACAATGGTCGACGTTTCGAATCCCAACCGAGAATCAATATTCAGGATAAGAGTTGAATTGAAGAATGAAAGAAGAAAAAAAAGAACAAGGTTTATATAGTGAAATATGAGAGGAAAAGAACCGACAAAAACTATATTAATTAATTCTATTAAAATATTTAATGAACTTTGTTTTAATAAATTTTTTTATTTTAATAAACAAAATTTTATAAATTTCAATAAATTTATTTTTAATAAATTTTATTAACTATAATAAATTTAATAAATCTATTTATAATAAATTTTAATAAAAATTTTTATATTTATTTTTTAATAAACTATATTTATTTATAAAATTAAAGGTTATTTATTAATTTAATAATAATAATAATTTAGTTTAATCAATTCTAATAAATGTTTTTAATAAAATTAGAAAGTTTTTTTTTTATATAAAATTTTTTATTCACCAGATAAAACCTAAATGTTACTGAATCTTTTATTTTATTTTATAAATAATTGTATTAATTAATTTGATAATTATTACTAACATAAAATTAATAATTAATAAAAATAAATAATAGTTCACTTTAATTAATATTAACATTCATTTAATCAATAAATGTTAATAAAAATTAATTATTATTATATGTTAACTCTAATAATCACTATTTATTTAATTAGCTATTATTATCATTAAAATTTTTTTATCAATCCTAATTAACCTAATATTAACTATGATTATTATTGAATATAAAAATTTTAATTTTAATTTTATTGTAATTAAAAATTTAAATACTAATGATAATTATTAATTAATTAATTCTTATTTAAAAATTAAAATTGATTAATAAAGATAACTATTAAAAATAAATAACTTAATTAGCTTATGCAACTACTAAACCCTAAAAAAATTTCTTCTGGAAGAGAAGCAAACCCGTGATACTATACTTTGGAAGAAGACGAGGGCACATTTGTCGAATTAGAGGCTGCCAACTGTCACTCATCTCGAATCCTCCATCCATGTTAATGTTATACGGGTGCTTCATAATCTCGGCACTTCTCTAATTTTTCTTCTTCGATAGTGTTCCTCCTTGGCAATGATCTTAGCATCCTCAAGTCACAAGTGATGTTTAGTTTTTCTTTTAAGTAATCATTTTAATTAAAAGGGTAGAAATAACATACCTACTTTTGAGATAAATTTTAACCTTTGATTTGTGACTACTAGTAAGACTTGTTCAACCATATAAATTAAATGGCTAGTAAATGCAATACGCATGAATGGATAATAAACATTAAAATAATTATAACACATCTCATCGTAACACATCTCATGTTGCTAAAATAAATAAATAAACATAAACCTAACTAAATTATAACTTTATTTTAAATTATTATTATTATTAATTATAAAGAGAATTAATATATATTATTTTCCTGAGAAAATAAACTTGTACTTTCATTCACATTGAAAATAAGATACATTTTGTATATACACACATGATGTGTGGATTCATCAAATATATGTAATGATACTTGTGTGGTGGAAAATTAACAAAAATGTAATTTATTGTTATATGCTAGTATTTTGAAACTATAAAAAAAAATGAGAGAAAATATAAAATACACTATGGGGGGAGATCAAGTGAAGGAATCACTTTTTATCCCCTTATTTCCCTTATTTTTGAATTTGCTTCCATAACCTAGATTTGGATCCCACTGGAACCATAGCCAAAACTCCCACATTTGACTTTGGAGGTTGTTCTTTGTCCAAAATTGAGTTTTTTGATGTTTTTAACCCCCATGATTCTTCCTCCATTTGATGCATTGTTGGCTGAAATTTTGATTCTTGGATGGCTATTGTATTTGTCCCACATTGGTTGTATTCTCCATAGTTAATTTGTCTTCTTCTTCTTCTTCAGATAAATGTGGATTTGTGAACTTCCATCCTCTTGAATTATGCTCCTTTTGCTTTTTCTTTTTTATGTTTTTTTTTATCAGTGGACATGTGGTCTATAAATGTCTTTTTTGGAAACAATTCCTACACCTGAATGTCGTGTTCTCATAGTATAAGACTTGAGACCACTAAAAATATTTGTGTTTTAAATTGATACCTTTGTTAATATTGATCTCCACACATATCCTAACAAAGGTGAAGATACCTTTCTCTATCTTTCAATGTCCCTCTTTTTAAAATTACTTGGGGTGTTTCAAATTCCCTCTAGGGGCCTTATGGTGCCACAAGTGAAGAGGAAGAGTTGGGAGTCTCACCCAAACTGACATTTTTGAGACCACACTGTTTGTTGGATCGTACCCAAAACCATCCCAACAATACCCCAAAACCAAGGCCCTTCGTTTAAAATAAAATCATAATCCTTTTGTGTATAAAACTACATTATAAAAATGCCTTTGGAGCATATGTAAAGGTCACAACTGGCAGTCCGAGAGGAGAAGACCCATTAATGTAATGCTTCTATTTTTGGCCAAAAGCCATTAAATGTACATATTATTGCCTTTGATTGTGAGGCAATGAAAAGGGATTTTATCTCTATATGTTAACTTCCAAATATAGAGAATGCTCCATTTGTTCAAAAATGTATAGAACTGAAGTGTTTTGGATTTGTTCTGTTAAGGGGAAGATTTCCCTTTCACTATATCTATGTAGGAATGTTCTATTCCTTTTCGTATTCTAAGACTAGGATATCCACCCGACAACCCCATATTCAGGATTACAATTGAGTTCCTTTGAATATGATAGTCTTTGATCTAGATTTGGTTTTGTAGTACCTTCCCTCATATTATAGGCTTCAAAAAAAGACAGGAAAAACCCAATGCTTTGTTTCACTATATTGACTGTGTCTGAGGTCCTTGACCCAAAAGGTTGTGGTGTTCCGAAAGAAAAACAGGGTGCATTTTTATAGGAAGGCACCCAGATACGTTTCAGAATTGAACCACCATCCATAACCAAAAGATCTTAAATAGAGCATACAAAAAATAAAGGCAACAGAGACAGAGAGGACTTACAAGACAACCCAGGAGTAACCCTCCAGACATAGTAACCATATTCACCATAATCAATTGATACAACAGTCCCTAAATGGAAATGGCACCAGTTGAATCCTCACGCACCCCACGGGAATACAAAAACTGCATCCCAAATACATCCACGCGGTAGCATAAAATCATCCATATTACATAACATCCAACCCACTATGCCTTGATTGTTCCAGCGTACAGGCCTGCGTGAAACCCATATCGTCAATACCTCCACATGATAAAAACCCCTGCCTACATATGGCTCCCTGGGCACCCTGCCTCCATATTGCTCCCTGGGCACCTAATGTAGAATATCCAATCGAGACTCCGCAAGTATAGACAAAAAATGACCCCAACCAAGGTTGTGATCACATTGAGGCCCAAACTCCCCTTGTCTTGGAACCCCAAGGGCACCAGAATCAAATCCCATCTGCTCGGCGATGCCATGTCTATCAAAAAAAAAAACCAAATCCTAGCTATCGTTCTATTTGATTTTCCTCTCCTTCATAAAAATAATCAATATATAAGTCAAGCATATATACATTTGAAAAAACATGAAACAAGATTTGCATTCATGGAGATTTAGCCTCACTCTATGATAGATATTTTTAATATGTAAATAGGCTTTATTATAATACCATGGATGAATAATATGGATTATCATTACCACATGCCCAAAAAACCATAACTCACTTCATATGACACTTGTTCATATGAATTTTTTTTTAATTAAAGAATTTAATTAAAAGAGAAAAAATAAAATAACTATTTTGGATATAAACCTCAACTTTTAATTTTTGTATAATACTAAGAATATTCTAGAATGTTTCATGGAGGTCAAATCCCTTCCACTTAATAATTATTAATGATCTAATTTAATTTAAAGTCCTGTTCCAAAATTGACATACCTATCAGCATAAATTTTTAAAATATTATGTACAAGATAAGTCACTATCATTTAAATAAAAACGTCTATTGATGTAATAATGTTTACAAATAATATTATAAAAAATAGTAAATTAAATAAAAGATTTAAATACCAAATTTTTATATAGAGAGAAATTAAAAGCTCATAGAAAGAAAGAAAAAAATATAATATTATTGGGTAGAGAGGCACTTTTTATAATCCAATATAAGGAAGATATCTAATATTTCCCTAGTCAATAGGGAGTTGACGCCTAGTATTTAGGAAAAATATTAATAGCAAAAAAAGTCTAATGTAATATTTCAGTGTCAACATAACTAAAATATTTCCATGTGAAATATATATATATATATATATATATATATATATATATATATATATATATATATATATATATATATATATATATATATATATATATATATATATATATATTTTGGGGATAATGGTTGATAAAATCTATTTCTTTGTTAGAGGTTATAGGTTCAAATATAGTACACCTTATCTCAAGATATTTCATCCCTCTTTGTGCTTGATACATCACCATAATTTTAATATTATTGTTATTATTATTATTAATTTTTTTTTTTTTAATTACTGTTAATAGATTTTATCCTTGAATGTTTGATACATCCCTATATTTTTATTCTTTCTTATTATTATTTTTTAGATTTAACAATTTAGTACCCACAATATTGGTTGTAAAGTGTCTCTCAACAAACAAACAAAAAATCTTAAAAGTTGAACATTTTAATAGTGTGTTGTCTATATATGTACTACCTTCCATGTTTAACATAGAGTTGGCACGTGAATTTAAATTTATATTAGTTAAAAGAAAATTTCAATATAAACTTTAAATAGAATACTTCAATATACATTTTATATAAAGAATGAAAGTCATTGAAAATAAACAATCTCCCATCCTTCGAACATTTCAAGGATGTGCATATGAGGGAGATTTTAATTTCCTATATGATCAACATGGAGTTGACACACACATATATAAAGTAATTGATTTAGTAAACTAGCATAATTCCATCTTAACTCGAATTCTAGCTTTTAATATTCCTTCAAGCTTTAGTATTAGTCTCCCTTGCTCATCAAAAAGAGGTAGTGTTGTGTGTATAGGAGTTGTCAAACCCAAATTTTTCATCAAACATAAACACATGGAAGACATCATGTAAGTTCCCTTTATTTTGTATTTATAGAGAATAAGTTACTTGGCCAACTCTTTTTGGGATTTGATAAAGGTCATACAACATGGGCACAAAGTCTATGATTTTTGTAATTTTTGAGTGAATTTTACTTATTCAATTGTGTACCTATACAAGCACCTGGTATCTTACAAATTCATAGATTTTTTTTTCAAATCAATTCAATGCTTGTTTTACTTGTTGATTGCTCAAGATGATTTTCTATATTACAAAGGATTTCATCAAAACTGGCTCAATAGTTATTTTTCATAGCAAGAGCTTTGAAACTAGAGGAAACATAGTACTTTAGTGACTATGGAGGGTATCCATATAAGCCTTCAAATATATTCATTCTGACTAAAGTGTGATACATAGTCTTATACGACCATTTAGCTATATTAACCAATTGTGTTACTGCAATTGATGACCATTCAAAAAATTCATGAGGTATTCCTCAAGGAATTTATTTACCACTCTTTTTTTCCACAATTCTAGGGTTTCTACGAAGTGCTCATGATTAAGTTTTTCCATTGCACCAAAACCTACAAGTTTTAGTAAACTTCCAAACCAACAACATCAGTTTGAGTGGGTGACTAGTCCCATGTTACTAAGATGGAAATTAGTCCATGATATTGATTCCTAAAGGTGTGGAAGTTAGTCCTACACTCCCTCTCCAACATAACTCGAGGGAATCCATCTTGGGTGAATACTATGATACCATATAAAGGTTTCACATTAAATATAGCCTTGAAAGTGCTAGTAAAGTTCCAAACCAATAACATTACCTTGAGTGGGAAGTTATTCCACAATTTTAGGGTGGAATTTAGTTTTCAATATTGGTTCCTAGAGATGTGGTGGTTATTGCAACCATTTCTACATTGTGGAACAATTCAAAAGTTGATAATGAATTTTGGGTCCTTATCACTAATGGTGACTTTGGAAAAACTATAAAACCTATAAATATCATGGATATCATTATAATTATAGTATTTATGGAATTCTAGTATCAATCATAAAATGCATTGGATGGTAGACTAGTCTTCGTTGAATTCTTGTTTTGATGCTTCACCGAGGTGGTTATCACATGCCCCTAATCTAGTATGATCCTCCTTGAGGAATTTATTTAACTAGGATGCTAAGATTAATATTCAATTTCCATGAGAATTCAAACATAAATAACACTCCCTATATTCCCCTTATATCCACATCCCATCTTCGTTTGATTGTTATATAGCACTAGTATTGTAATATTCCAAATTAGGAAAACACGAATATAGCACATAAATTGGAAAATGCAGTAAAAATATCAACAAATCAATAGGAGCAGATCATAGAGCCATAGCAGAGAAAGGAGTACAAGGTCTTGAGGAAAAAGAAACTCAAGTTAGGCAAAACAAGCCTTAAATTACCCAGTACATAAAATATGAAATGTTGTTGCTACATAAATATCGGAGGACATATGACGACGTAGTCCTATGAAGAATAACTACAGGGAAAAAATATAAATGCAAAGAACTGCTAATATAATTCTTACAAAATTTCGATATCAAGGATCCAGGCTCTCTAGCACCAATCCAAGACAACCTAGAAGGGGTTTTTGGAAATACAACATATGAGATATTGCAGCCATAGGACTGAATAACACATTGCAACTGGGTAAATAATAGGAAGTGGCTGATTTGATATAAAAATGGATGATACTACTCCAATAGATCCCCTGGATGAATGGTTTCTCCCCTCATTCGAGATCTAAATAAAAAACTTGGGAATTAAGACCTCCACTGCAACTGCCCTGCAAAATAACGTAGTTTCTGAAGGAGACTGTGTTGTAGATGATGGAAGAAACTTGGCCTGATGCTGGGTGGTGGAATAATTCTCAAGGAACCTCCTTTCTAGCCTCCCGGATGAAGGGCTTCTCCCCTCACTAGAAAGCAAGCTCAGAAACTGGGTCTATCAACCCTCCACTGCTACTTCCCTGCAAAACAACACAATCCTGAAGGATACTACACTGTGGATAATGGTTGAAGCTTGGCATGATGCCATATGGTGTAAATGAAGCTCAATAAACCTATCCTGAGTGGGAACTCAAAGTCCCCCAAGGATGAGGGTGGGATTTCCACTCGGAAACGCCCTTGTGCTAAACAGCACAGCAGAATCCGCTAAACAACTGAAGTGTTCAGAAAGTCATAAAAGAACAAGACATAAATGATATTAAGAATGCCTTCTATGGCTTCCATCCCCTTCCTTATATGCTTTGTGAGCCTCCTCACCCTTGGTCCCACTTATTAAAGATGCTAATCTCATGGAGACTCCCTCCCACTAACAATGCATTGTCCCTCAATAACTCTCCACTACCTCCATACCAGTGTTGTTGATTTGGTCAAACTTGACCCCATCCACATGATTCAACCTCTATTCACATCTAAGGGTGCTTAATTCAACTGATAAGATGATCCTCATTCACATTAGAAGTGGTTTTATTACTACTAAGGAGATTTATGGGTCTCCCTACCCTCTTATTCATCTATCTAAATGACAAACGAAAAAATTAATATTCCAACTAGCTGAAAGCTAATTATGAATATTACAGTCCTCCCCTCCAAAATGTTGCTTGTCCTTATGAAACTACGAGGATGAATGCTGCAAAATCTCTTCTCCTTCCTCTGTGACACCCACATTGATAAGCTCCTCCACTGAATCAGATGTTCTCCAATCCGCCCCTTAGTTGCTCCTCACAAGTGTCCAAGTTAGCCTTTGATGATAAAACCAAATGGCTCACATCATAAGGAAGTAGGAGATCCATGGTGGCAACTATATGTTGTCTAATGTTCTCATTGAAGCACAAGACATGAAAAATGTTGGAGGTCTTACTCCCAATGAGCAGCTCTAATCCATGTGCCATTCCTTGAACCATTCCAACAACAATGATTAAAACATCATCAACATATGGAACAAAATTTAGAGATACACTAACTACCATATGAAATACCGAAGGGTGATAATAGTCACTCAAGTGGAACCAACACAATTCTTCTCCTTGCTGCCCCATAACACAATGTGGAAAGTAGCTCCCCAACCACTTTCTTGCTGCCCCTATTTTCTCATCTTCCTGGGGGTAGTAACTGATATTTGGTGTCTACTGAGTACACCCAAAATAAGATATCATGTCCCCAATGCCTCCTAGGAGGTGGCCATATCCATCACTGATTGTGGCTCCAAGAAGACCATGAAGTCTAAAGAGAGGCTTGCCCTCTTGTGGAGTAATGCACTATAAATGAATGGAAAAGGAATGAAAATACTTTTTTATTTGATCAATAACTACAAAGACGCAACCCTTACCATGTACTGTTGGAAAGCTGGTGAAGAGGTCCATAGATGAGATCTCCCATCTCTCTACCGGAAAGGGAAGTGGCTATAACAACTTTGAAGGGTGGTTGTTTCCCTCCTCATTCTTCAAGAAAACCATACATCTTCTGATATGATGGATCACATCCTCCTTGAGACCCTCCCATGAGAATCTCTACCCAATGGCCTGATAGGTCCCAATGAAATATTTGTGACCGGAAAGGAGTGAGTCATGTGTTGCATGTAGAATCTTCTTCTTTAGCTTAGAGTCTCTAGTCAAGAAGATTTGATATTGGTAATATATGACTCCACCCATCACTTTATATCTCTTATATATCACCTGTCAACCAAGTAATTCACATGTGAAGTGATTCTTGGAATACTCCACCAATAGATGGGACTCCCAATATGGATCTATACTCAATAATGATAGCACTGGTGGCCTATGTGATAAGGCACCTGTCACCTTAATTCTCCCCTCTTTTACATGCTCAATTCCAAAGCCACATGCCAGAATACTGCTATCCTGCTTTTGCTGCCTCCCTTGCAGTTGCTTCTACTCAAGTAAGGGTTAAAGTTTATGGAGGTTATTCTTCACTTGGAAGTTATTTCCCATCCAAAACTTCCTGAGTTTGGCCAATGTATGCATGAATTCCATCAATCCTCTACCATATATGGAAGAATCCTCCCTATGTGGAAGTATCTTCTGACTCTCAAAGGCTACGGAGTAGCCCCTTTGCACCATGATTGTGCCATCATCCACTCCTGAAACATCTCCACTTAGCGCAAGAGGCTTGGTGAGAGTTGGTAATACCGATACTGAGAAAATATTCATCTCCTCCTTGAGCCTACCAAAGACTCTCTTCGTTGTGCTAGACTCACCCAAGGCTCCCATCTCAGCCAGATCTATGAATGGTGCAACTTGTTGCGAGGACTCTTTAGTCAACTCTCGGTCCGGGGGCCTTCTTAGTGGAATGCCTCCAAATAATATAACATCATGGTTTAGAGTCAACTGCATATTTGAGTGGACTAATGTGTCCTTTTTCCCACTACGAAAATCAGGCTCCATCTTATGTGCAGAGGCTACGTGAGGTAGATAATTGTGCTTGCCCTTGATCGTCTGATGCTTACCACTCTTCTTATCTACCCATTCCATCTGTAAAGTCTCGCAATCTGTGGTGACTTTCCCTAATGTAATGAAACACTACACACCCAATATCACATTGATGTATGGAATGTTGACCACAAAGAAGTGATCAGTAAAATAATATGTCTCTAAGGTTACTGACAATGTTGAAACATACTTAATACATTGCATGGTTCTAGCTTCTGGGACCAAAACTGAGAATCCCTCAAAATCATTAGGGGGTATTGCTATCCTCTGTACTAACTGAGCATCAATAAAGTTGTGGGTATCCCTACTTTCAATCAACAATGATAGTCTCTAATCCTAAATTATACCTAAGACTCTTAAATTCAAATGCTTGGGTACTCCCCGCAAAAATGCAAGGGCCCCTCCAACTGGAGAAAATGCCCCATTCCCACCTCCTGGTGGTGGTGGATCCTCCCCTGATATCACATCACTGTTATATCCTTCTGGCTCCTCTTCTTCCTCCTCCTCACTATCAGAGAATACCTCTATATAATGTGCCTTCCCTGGAGCACACCAATGCCCCGGTGCCCATGGTTCTTGGTATGTGAAGCAAAGCTTCCTTTTCCTCAAGTCTCTTTGGACATCATCACTAAGAGGCCCTTTATTCTGGTTTTCCTTTGGAGGAAGACCCTTCACATCTTTCCCCTTTGATTGAAAGGTTGGCCTTTCATGAAATGGATCTCTTTCTCTTAGAAAAGCATCCTGTAAATCTCTATCCCTCTCAATAGCATCTTGGAGTGTAGTTGGTTTAGTGGATTTAACCAACCCATGCAGAGGCTCTGATAGCCCATCAATGGAAATATAAACCCTCCCAGCTGCAGATAAATCTGGAACCATGACATAAAGATTTAGAAATTCAAAGATATAGGTCTCTTGATTACCTAACTACTTGAGCCTAGTTAGCTCAATAAAAAGTGCCTCTGGGTCTCTTCTATCAAAATCTCCGGGTGAATTATGAATATGGAGTCACATTGGTATGCCTCAATGTAGAAATACCATGAAACCACCAATCATTTGCCTCACCTTCAAGGTGCAGTGATGCTATTTTTATGGCCTCAATCTCTGGTACTTGGTTCAACTGAAAATAGATGTCTAATTTCTCCACCCAAGACTTGGCTGTGCACTTGGATGACCCATAAAAAGCAAGCAGAAAACATCTACCCATAATATGTTGCAGATCATTGTTCTGCATGTACCCTCCACTTCTATTATTATTCTGGGGTCTTCTTTTGTCCTTGATTTGACAAAAATCTTGAAAGTTCAGGTTATATTTGAACCTTTGAGATTGAGAATCATACTCTAGGAAATAGTCTTCAAGAGTCTCTTGTTCTTGGGGTCCTCCACCTCCATTTCCCTCTGCTAGTAGGAATGTAGGCATAGTGGAGTGTTGGAAAACTTGCTGCTTCACTGGTTGATCATACCAGTGATGTGAAATGTCGAAGCTTTCTCCATTTAAAAACCCTCTAGGGGATTATTTATGTCTCTCCATCCTCATCTCCTTGATTTCTTGGGCAATATCCTACATGGTTTGGAGAATAAGCTTGGGAAACTCCTTTTCATCCATCTCTCTTGCTATTGGAGTTTTACATTTGTCCTCTTTGTTTCCTGTATAATCATATCTATGGTTTCTATTAAGATACCTCTTCTCCCTTTCTGTGAGAGGCTCTTCTTCTTCTGATGACATAGAAGTTGTACTACAAAGTCTGAGCTAAGATTATGCTCTAATACCACTGTAATATTCCAAATTAGGAAAAACAGGAATATAATACATAAATTGGAAAATGCAATAAAAATATTAACACATCAATAGGAGTAGATCATAGCGCCATATTATTTCATACTATAGCATAGAAAGGAGTACAAGATCTTGAGGAAAAAGACACTCAAGTTAGGAAAAACAAGCCTCAAATGACCTAGTACATGAAATATGAAATGCTGTTGCTACATAAAATTTCGAAGGACATATGACTACGTAATCATATGAAGAATAACTGCAGTGAAAAACTGGAAATACAAAGAACTACTAATATAGTGTTTATAAAATGTCGGGATCAAGGATCCAGGCTTTCTAGCTCCAATCCAAGACAACCCAGAAGGGGTTTCCGAAAATACATCATATGAGATGTTGCAGCCCTAGGACTAAATAACACACTACAACTAGGTAACTAATAGGAGGTGGCTAATATGATATAAAAATTGCTGATACTCCTCTAATAGATCCCTGGGATGAAGGGTTGCTCCCCTCACTAGAGATCTAACTCACAAACTTGGGCACTAAGCCCTCCACTACAACTGCCTTGCAAAACAATGCAATTTCTAAAGGAGACTGCACTATAGATGATTGCAAAAACTTGGCTTGATGCTGGATGGTGGAATATTTCTCAAGGAACCTTCTTTCTAGCCTCATAGATGAAGGGTTTCTCCCCTCACTGGAAAACAAGCTCATAAACTGGGTCTATCAACCCTCCACTGCTACTGCCCTACAAAACAACAAAATCCCGAAGGAGATTGCACTGTGGATAATGGCTGAAGCTTGGATTGATTTTAGATGGTGGAAATGAAGCTCAGTGGACATATCCTGAGTGGGAACTAGAAGTCCCCTGAGGATGAGGGTGGGATTTCTACTCGGAAACACCCTTGTGCTAAACAACACAACAGACTCTGCTAAACAGCTGAATCATGCATAAAGTCATAAAATACCAAGAGATAAACAATATTCACAATGTCTTCTGTGGCTTCCATCCCCTTCCTTATATGCTTTGTGAGCCTCCTCACCCTTGGTCCCACTCATTAAAGATGCTACTCTCATGGGGACTCCCTCCCACTAACATTGCGATGTCCCTCAATAACTCTCCACTACCTCCATACTAACATTGTTGATTTGGTCAAACTTGACCCCATCCACATGATTCAACCTCTATTCACACCTAAGGGTTCTTAATTCAACTGATAAGATGATACTCATTCACATTAGTAGTGGTTTTATTCCTACTAAGGATATTTATGGGTCTCCCTACCCTCTTATTCACCTATCTAAATGACAAAAGCAAAAATTAATATTCCAAATAACTGAAAGCTAATTAGGAATATTACAAGTATTAATTCTTTGATTTCATTGTCCTAGTGCAATCCTTGTAAAATTTATCCTGAGAGGTTTTTGCAAAAAAAATAAAAGAGAAAGCATGAAACATAATGTTAAATGTGAAATATTTCCAAGGATAAATGAAAGTGTGTGGACAATAGCCAAGTCTGAGCTCTACCCCTCTCATTATTCCTCACCTAATTTTTGGTTAATGCATGAGCTATCTAATGGAAGGAAATTTTAATATCTCAGCCCAAATGAGCAATGGAATACTCCATATTTAAGTAGTAAAAAGGAGAAATTAGTTGTGAAAAGGGAACATAAGAGGGGTGGTAAAAATAAGCCAATGAAATGGATGAATTAGGTCCCATGATTTCTTCCTCTTCAAATCATACCACTTAAGGATGTTCAAATTTCATAGATGGTACAAGACAATGTGTTATGAAACTAGCTCCAAAAATAGAAGAAAAGAGAGATCAACACCTTAGAAATCAGCCACTTCGAGGGGGCAACCTCCAATACATTACATAAATGAACAATTTTGGATGATACAAATGACCAAAACCTCCTTCTATATATAGAAGTCCATGGGGCCACAATATAATCCTAGCTGACCTAACAATAATAATGTAAGGGCACAATAATAACAATATTGAAGTTACATGGGTACAACAATAACGATAAGGGGGCTACACTAATAACAATAAGGGAATAAACTAGTAATATAGGGACCTAACATGCCCCTCTACTTCAAAAAAGTGTTTTCCTCAATGCTTGAGTAGCTTTGGGTGCTTCTATATAAAATTTTCATCCTTGCATGTAGAATCTTCAGTGGATGAGTTCTTCCACTTGATGAGATACTTTGAAATTGATCGATTTCGTAGCTGTCAAGTTTTTGTTTCCGTAACTGCTTCAGGTTCAAATATGATTTTTCCTTCCTCATCAAGTTCTGGAAATATTGTTTGAACTAGAAGATTTCCACCTATAACCTTGTTTAAGCATGAAACATGGAAACTGGATGCACTCGCGAAGAAACAAGAAGCTCCAATTTGTATGCCATAGTACCAATCTTTTGCAACACATTGTAAGGACCATAGTACTTTGGCGATAATTTATTATCCTTCATAGCTTTCTTGAGGGACATTTTTTTGTATGGTTGTAGCTGTAAAATACCCAATCTCCTAGATCAAAATTTCTCTTGCTGCGATGTTGATCTGCCTATTGTTTCATTCGATTTTGTGCCAAAACTAGGTTATCCTTTAAGAGTTGGAGGACTTCTTGTTGATGATTGATGTGATCTTCTACTGCTTGAAACTTATAATTTTCTCTTAAATATGATGTGATAGATAGTGGATGATATCCATAAAGTGCATTAAATGGGGTCATTTTTACTGCAGTATGGAAGGAAGTGTTATACCACCATTCAGCAACAGGTAACCACTTGACCCATTGTGTTTGTTTATCAGATACAAAAAAAACGAAGATATCCTTCCAAACATTTATTCACTATCTCAGTTTGACCATTGGATTGAGGATGATAAGATGAGCTATGAGCTAATTGAGTACCCAAACAAGAAAATAACTCCGTCCAAAAATTTCCAGTAAAAATGGAATCTCTGTCGGTCACAATAGTATTTGGATTTCCTTGTAGCTTTTGAATTGTGTCCATAAATGTAGTAGCAGCTGTACTTGCTTTACATGGATGAGATAGTGCACAAAAGTGTGCATACTTGGTAATTCTATCAAATACCACCATGATGACACTCTTTCCTTCAGACTTAGGTAAACCTGCGATAAAATCCATTGAAATCTCCTCCCAACATTGACTTGGAATGGATAAAGGTTGTAGAAGACCCGGGGTCTTAATTGTCTCAACTTTATTTTGCTGGAAAACCAAACATTCCACCACAAAATTTTGAATATTATATTTAAGGCCATCCCAAAAAATTCTTTCTTCACTTTGTGGTAAGTTTTTAAAAATCTCGAGTGTCCTCCTAAAGGAGAAGTGTGCAATTCCAAAAGAATATTTTGTTTTAGTTGGGAATTCTTACAAAGATATAAGCGATCTTTGTACCATAAGGAATCATTTTTCCAACTAAATGTATCAGATGTACTAGGATCTTGCCGCAACTTTTGAATGAGTGTCCATACATCTTTGTCCTTCTTCCATTCATCTCTTGCTTCAGTTATCCAATCTGGTTGGATAATAGAAATGGCACAAAGCAATGCTTCCACCTCTTAATTCTTTCTTGAGAGTGCATCTGCAACAACATTAAGCTTTCCTTTTTTGTAGATTATTTCAAAGTCATAACCCAACATCTTTGTGACCCATTTTTTGCTGCTCTTCTGAAGATAGTCTTTGTTCCAAAAAGTGTTTAAGACTATCATGATCAGTTTTTACCTTGAAGTGTCTTCCCATTAGGTAAGTTCTCCATTTCTTTAGTGCATGCAGTATTGCTAACATTTCATTCTCATAAATATGTTTCTGTAAATACTTTCCTTTGATTGGACGACTTTCAAAAGCAATGGGTCTTCCTTCCTGCATTAAAACAACACCAATTCCATTTCCTGAGGCATCACATTCCACAATAAAGGTTTTTGTGAAGTCTGGTGTAGCTAAGACCGGTGCTAGGCACATTGCCTCTTTAAGATGTTAAAACGCCTTAGTTGCTTCAGGAGTCCATGAAAATACATCTTTCTTCAATAATGTTGTTAGAGGTGCTGCTATTCTCCCATAATTCTTAACAAACTTGCGATAATACCCTGTTAACCCGAGAAATCCTCGCAACTGCTTTATGGTTGTGGGGACTTTCCATTCCTTAATGGCCTTAATTTTGTTAGGGTCTACCTTAACACCCTCGTGAGATACAATATGACCCAGATATTCCACCTCTTGTACTCCAAAGAAACATTTGGATGTTTTTGCATATAATTGTTTCTCCCGCAATAGTTTGAGCACCCTGTCAACATGTTGAACATGATCCTTCCAAGACCTACTGTAGATTAGTATATCATCAAAAAATACTAGCACAAATTTTCTAAGGAGGGGTTTGAAAATGGAATTCATCAACCCTTAAAAAGTAGAAGGTGCATTGGTAAGGCCAAAAGGCATGAAAAAAAATTCATAATGACCCTCATGAGTTCAAAATGATGTTTTCGGAATATCTTTAGTCTTCATTCTAATTTGATGATATCCTGGACAAAGATCCAACTTGGTAAAATAAATTGCTCCATGTAATTCATCCAATAATTCATAAATCACAGGAATGGGAAATTTATCTTTAATGGTGAGCTTATTGAGCTCCCTATAATCTGGACACATGTGCCATGATCCATCCTTCTTGTGCACCAATACTACTGGAGCAGAGAAAGAACTTTGGCTAGATTTAATTATACCAGCCCCTAACATTTCTGCAATCATACGTTCAATTTTGCCCTTTTGGACAAAAGGAAATCTATAAGGCCTGATGTTTGGAGGAACACTTCTTGGAATCAAATGAATAGCATGATCATGATCATGAATAGGTGGGAGTCATTTGGGCGTTTCAAACACCTTAGAATGATTGTCCATGACTTTTTGGAGATCTGCAGAAATAGATGATTTTGATGTTGGAACTTCTACTGATAATAATTGCACAATCACGCCTCATTGTTCTTTCTTCAGAAGATTTTTCATAACATTAGAGCTTATTATTTTTCCCAGCTTCCCTGCGATACCCCATAATTTGACTTCCTTTCCTTCTGAAAAAAATTTCAAGAAAATTTCTTGAAAATTAAAAGCTACCGTCCCCAAAGATTGTAACCCTTGTACTCCTAGTACAACATCAACACCTCCCATTGGAATGGAAAGAATTGGACTATTCAATACATATTCCCCCATGGTTAGCTTGATATTATGGAATTTTCTAGAGCAATTTATAGTTTCTCCATTTGCAACCATCACTTGACATTCTAGTGCTAGGTATAGGAAACAATTCGATTCCTTGGCTACCTACAGTGAATAAAATTATGGGTACTACCCGAATCAATTAGCACTATTACCTTTTTCTTCTTGATATGTCCTTCTATCTTGAGAGTTTGAGGAGTGGTAATTCCTGCCAATGCATTACACGATATGGTCACTACTCATTTCTTCCTCTTCTAGGGTTGGTTCTAGGTGTATATCCTCTTCTTTTAAAGATTCTTGTTCATTTTCTTCTTCCTCTTCACAATCTATGTAAAATAATTTCTTCTCAACACACTTATGATGTTAAGTGTATTTTCTATCACAACTGTAGCAAAGCCCTTTTTCTCTTCTTTTTTCCAATCGTTGTGGTTTCAACCTTGTAGGTTGTGGAAGTCTGGGAGTAGCAACACTTCCATATTTATATATGTGAGTGGTAGGCTTCCTTGTCGCCATAATTTTACAATCAATTTTTCTTGCCAACCTGAATGCCTTTTCTAATGAATCAGGTTCCCAAACACTAACTTCATTTTTGATGTTATCCTTTAAATTCCCTATGAAGACATCAATCTTGTGTTCCTCTGAAATATAAATTACCCTTATATTCAATTTTTGGAAGTCCTCAATGTGCTCCACCACTAAACCCTTTTGTTTGAGATTTATCAATTGGCTAAAGAAGGTGTTGCTTTTTGTATCCTCATAATGTGCTATCATTTCCTCCGTAAAAATTGACCAGGTGACAATTTTTTTACGGGATCAAAGCTATCGATACCATACAAATGTATTTTGTTATAAATGTAAAGTTGCAATGCGTACCTTTTATGTGTTTTGCACATTATTGAGATAAAAATATTGCTCCATCTGTAGTATCCATGTTACGGGATCCTTGCCATCAAAATTCCTCATATCCATCTTTGGAATATAGTGGTTCTTCCATCCAAAATTAGAGTTTATGAAATCACGATTAACATTTATTTTGTTCTCATAATTAGTTTCCTCTACTATCTTTTCGGCATTAGGAAAAATTTCTTGTATCAACTTTGTCAAACCTTCCATGTGTGCATTTAGATCATTATTCATGTTTTCCATGTTGTCTTTCATTTTTTCCATGTTTTATTTCATGTCATCCATCTTAGCTTCCATGCCAACTTCCATGCCAACTTCCATGCCATCCATCTTAGCTTCCACGCCTTTCTTCAAAACTTCCATTTCATTTTTTGTTGCTCTTTGCAAGAGCTAAATTTGGTGCACTTGCTCTTGTAATTTTGACATGTCATGTTGCAATTCTTCGTCTTCATGAGTCATAGTAGAGCCTTATAAAGGCTTGATGGGTGTTGGATTATTTTTAGGGGGAATTTTATAATTGAATACTGATATATATTCTACAATATTCCCTTGGAATCAATTCAAACTGATTTTTCACACAAGACTTATGCAATTTGAAAAAAACTACACACCTTTTTATTGATTTTGAGGAGCTCAATATTGAAACTGAATTATCTATGTTATTTCGGCTCTTCAATATCTAAAATTTGGCCCTGTAGTATCCATATGAAGCTTCTTTAAGTAGCCATATGTCTCACCTGATTTTGATTCTTCAAGACAAAGTTATGCCCAATTACCCACAATGACCTAATTATGGACTGGTTTAGTAGAGCGAGCTTGTACGGACTGCCATTTGTCACTTTTTCCTCCTTCGGCTCTGAAATTGATATAGAGGAAACTGCAGTTAGTGTAATTGTAGCTACGTATTACAGAATTCCAATCCAATGCTCAGAGAGAGAGTTATGACGATTTTCCCACGGTCACCTCTTTGAGATGAAATTCGGGAGCCTAAAAAATCCCTAGCTTCCACAGACCCTATCTCTAAAAATTTTGTGAATCAAGCTATGAAATGTTTCCACAATGTTCCTCAAGATTCGAATTTACTCTGTACAAATTTCAACTTCTGAACCCTCATATAAAAAAGGTTATAGTGAAAATTCCACGATGACCTATTTAGGTTAAATTCAGGAGCCTGCAAATATCCCTAAATTACACAGATCATATCTCCTAAAATATTGCGAACGAAGATCTAAATGTTTCCACGACGTTCCTTAGGATTTCGGCTTCACTCTGTAAAAATTTCAGCTTCTGAACCTTTGTAGAAAAAATTTTATAGCAAAAATTCCACGATGACCTGTTTGGAGCAGCGAAACCCTAGAATCCAAAGCTCATATACCAAATGTTATGAAACCAACTCCAAAAATAGAAGAAAAGAGAGATCAACGCCTTAGAAATCAACCACTTCGAGGGGGAAACCTCCAATACATTACATAAATGAACAATTCTTGGATGATACAAATGACCAAAACATCCTTCTATATATAGAAGTCCATAGGGCCAGAATATAATCCTAGCTGGCCTAACAATAATAATTTAAGGGCACAATAATAACAATATTGGGGTTATAGGGGTACAAAAATAACAATAAGGGGACTACACTAATAACAATAAGGGACTAAACTAGTAATATAGGACCTAACACAATGGAATCCTCCATGAAGTAAACCCTGTGTCATGTCATTGAACACATGTACTGCTAATTTCCTCCCCTTAGGGTTGGAAGCAGCTAACAAGACCTTGTGATAACCCTCCTATATCTAAGCACCATACTTGTTTATAAACCATGAGCTAGGAAGACATTTGAAGATGATGATTTTGCAAAGTACTTTGATTCCTTTTTCAATAAAAATGAAAAACTCATATACTCTTATGGTTCATGCACCTATGATTTTTATCTCACATTATTCTCTTAGTATGTGTTCGATCTTTGATCCCAGATATATATACCATCCCTTAAGGGATTGCATGATTCTTATTTATCACTTTAGAGAAGATGTACAACCCCACTAGATGACTCCATTGGGCACTTTGACCTAGGATGTTGGAAAATATATAAGGAATATTGAGCTTGGGATGTTTTCAAGAAAGTTGATGACACTCTAGAGCCAAGACATTTCTTAGAAATATGATATTCCCTCCGAGTTGACAGGACATCCCCATGTTAACATTGAACTTTATTAATGGATGTTTCCTTTTTTCTAAGGATATTAGATGATGATTATGTCTTGGGACCCCTATAAAGGGTATGGTACATTTCTTAAGATGATTACGTCATGCCCTATCTACATGACATCCCTTCATGGGGCTTGGATTAATGACATAACCTTAGTGAGGGCTGATGCTTTGGAGGATGAAACCTTACTTGATTATTGGAAACCATTTTATGAGGAGAGATTATTTTGGGGATGTGATGCAACCTAGTGAGTCATCCATGACACTTTTAGATGAGAGACACACATTTTGGAGGCATATGGAACCCTTGGAGGGATTTAAACTCACACATGTGGGTTAATTAAGGCTTATTTTCATGATTTACCATTGAATTAACTAAATTTGGGTGTCAACTTGTGAGATATCTAAATTTTAATCATGATTGAATATAATTTCAATAATTTTAGTCTAAATTAAGTGAAAATAGGCTTGGCTTCCCTCATATTAATAAAGGGAGGTCGATTTACCTTGGATCATTGTGAAATACACTTGGACACCAATGTGCGCTAGCGAGTTTCTTCTCTCTTGATCACTGTGGAGTATTATTTAAGTGAATTTTCCTATGGAGGATATTTTGATTGGGTGATTCTCACTCTTGTATTATGACTAATGATTTTGTGATAATTTATTATAAGTATTTTTTTCCATCTTGTACTTGTTGAATAATTACAGTTTTAAATAGGAAACAAAGTGTTATTAAATATTTTATGGCTTTAACATCTCTTTGAACAATATTTTCATCAAGTTTTTCTTGAGGAACTTAAGTGTAGCTTCCTCCCTTTCAATCCCTAAATAATATAGAAGGATTCCAATGTTTAAGGAATTGAGAAACCTATGCATAACTTTCTCTCTCTTCCTGAAATCACTTCCATTATTCGATTTGGACATGTTAGCTCAAATAGTATGGCAATGGAATAAAAGTGAAACTAGTTCAAGTGTATGGTACAAATTTTAAATGCACAATTATTTATATACCCTACCCTGAGTAAACAGGTCCAACCTTTTACATGACAAGCGTGTCGATATTTTTTTGATTTATTTATTTACAATCATTAATTATTATTTTTTTTATGATGTCAAAAAAGGTTTTTTTTACATTATTCCTTCATTACTTATAAAATTGAGCTGAGATTTGAAATTTAAAAAGATATCAGTAAGAAATAAAAAATTATTAATAGAATTAATCTACATTTTAAGTAAAATTATATATAAATAAAGTAATTAATAGTAAAAAGAATCCCATTTTACACTATGTAGATCAGAGGGTTTTGTGTAATTTTATTAATGTATAAAATAAATCTATCAATAATAACAAAACAAAAAAAATAAAAAAAAGTTAAATTTTAGTTATAAATAAAATATTTGAATATCACTTTATTTATATGTATATACCAAGTACAATATATAATAAGTATCAAACATCTAATAATACATTTTCTGTTGTTAAAATTATATATATATATATATATATATATATATATATATATATATATATTAAAATTAAGTAAGTTATAACTTTATTTTAAAGTATTATTATTATTGTTAATTATAAACGTAATTAATATACAAGTTAAACATATATATATATATTTGATATAACATGGAACAAGATTTTTATTCACGGATATTTACTCCCACTTTATCATGGAGATTTATCCTCACTTTACCATAGATATTCTTAATATGTATATAGACTTTGTTATAATACCATGGCTTATCAATACCACATACCCAAAAAAACATAACTCACTTAATTTTATTTTTTTACACGGTGGGAAAATCTATCATAACTCAGTGGTCAAACCAACAGTGAGAACAACCATCTCTCGTTGTTGTTGGACACCTAATCCTCTAAGGGTTGGTGTAGAAGGCGAATAGACATAAAAAGTCCAAAAAACCTTGAAAGATGAATCCAAAGGTCACTTTAATGTATTATAAATGTACATCATGTAAATATGAGAACACTCGATTATCTTTCCTCTATTGTGAAAACCATGCGTGTGATTTAACATGATATCAAAACCAAAACCACGATGTGTGGCCTTCCCTGACCATTAAATTTGTTCTCTTCTTTGGCCACTAGTGAATATTGTTTTGTTGAACGGACACTCTGACAATAAGTTTTTCCTCAGGAACTGTTCTCTGCCATTACCTGCCTATTTTCACTGCTACGAAATAAATTTCGCTGCCACCTTAGAGAGCGTTTCACTGAGTCTACAAAGAGGAATATCGTTTTTCTGTCAAAACTGCGTTTTACTTGAGCGTTTTACAATTGCAGAGAGAAACGTTGTCAATTTATGTGAGCATTGAATCTTCACCAACGTAAGATGCATGCGATGCATTGAACCTTTTGTGGGAGTTATTTTGTGCATTCATTTATGAATATATGACCGCGAAACCATGGATCCTGGTGCAATTCCGTTTCCGGGACTCGATTGAACGTTGGCCTCCCCATCCATACGTTGTAACTCCTCACCACTGCACTGCTCCATATTCTTTGACTTCGCCCAACCTCGCACTCCTTGGCATCACTCTCCTCCCAGGGCAGAAAACCACGCATGCATCAACACCTTTGATGAGAGCACCATAGAGAGATCGAATCTTTGTTCATTTGATCAGATTCGAGAGCATCGAAGGAAAGGGTTGAGTTGGTTTCCATATTAAAGGTTGAATCAACTCATCTGAAGATGCCATGACAAATTTGAACACAAAGAATCACTTTTGCAAGGGTCGATTTATGCATCTAGAGGCCATTCACATAGGTACAGAATCAATAGTTTCGTGGGCACAATCAATTTTGCAGAGTTCGTGGGAATTTCTTGTGTCCTTTTGGTAGCCATATTTTTCCAATTTACTTGCACCAGGTGAAAGGCCGAATACTTGGTCGCTGGTTCCAAACCCTTGTTCTCAATCAACAATAAAATGAAGCAGAGGAGGAGGAGAATTTTACTACTTCAATGCCAAAGAATCAGTTGTGACCAAATTAATTTGTGCAGCAGTCCCAATGAGTGAGGTCGAATCTATCAAGGAGAAAATCGTGCTAGTCATTTCCAGATTTGATTTATATTTGTAGAGCCGAATACCAAAACCATCAGTCTTCAGGAGGGCCGAGTTTGAGTTTGCACCAGCATCATAAGAATTGAATCATTGCTACAATTTCTAAAGGTTCAAACAAGGAGCTTGTTCCATATTTAATTGTATTCAAGCTGCCAAGGCGAGTTTATTCCAGAATTAGTGCTAAGGCCAAATTGTATCAAGGAGCTAAATCTAAGAAGACAAAATTCTTAAGTTGCCTTGCATAACATTCTTAATAGGGCGAGTAGTGAATTGCAAAGTAAACAGGGTTTGCTTGAAGTTGCTTAAAGGGAACTAGGTTTGAATTGAAGAATATACCAATATATCATCATTATTCAAGGAAAAACATGTTGCGTGGAATAACCAATTGGTGGTCCGTAAGGGGGCAGACTTTAATTCTTGTCATATGCCTTTGGGTCTTAGGTCGTTAACTTGTTTCCTTACGTCTGAGGAAGACGAGATCTTAGCCAAGAAAAAGAAATTTTAGGGCATACACTTCATATGACATTTTTTAATTAATCAATTTAGTTAAAATGGAAAAAAGGACGTAAATACTTTGGAGATAAATCTCAACCTTTGATTTGTGTATACTACTAATATTATTGTACAATATTGCTTGGAGGTTAAATTCCTACCATCCACTTTTTTTGTTGGTTTGACTCACGAGGGATTTGAACATTGAATCTCATGGTTTACATAATCATCCCCACATGGGCATCTACCATCCACTTAATAATTATTGATAATTAAATTAAATTATGGAAGCCCTATTCCAAAATAGGCATTCCTATAACATAAACATTCTAAATATTTTGTAGAGGTTAAATCACTACATCTAATAATCATTGATAATAAATTAAATTCGAAGTCCGACTCCAAAATGGACATGTTTATTGATGTAGTGGAGTCTACAAGTAATATTTATAAAAATTAATAAATTAAAATAATTTAATGTTGACCATAAATAAAATATTTAAATATCAACCTTTTATATATAGAGATAAAATTTTAGGGAAAAAAATAAAAAATCTGATATTATTAAGCGCAGAGACTCTTTTTATAATCTAGTATAAGGAAAATGTGTAATTATTTCCTAAATCAATATGGAATTGACATGTGGTATTTAGTATAAATATTAATAAAAAAAATGTCTAATATAATATTTCAATGTTCAAGTTAACTAAAATATTTCTCCAAAAAAAATAGCGTGAACGACTTCTAGAGGACAAAAATGAGAAAAGTGCGTCAAAAGGAAAGGGATTTGTTAAAAAGCTTGAAAAAACAAATCCATGAGGGATCTTATGGAATATGTTGAGAGCTTTATGAAAACAAACTCATTGAGAGCTTTGTGGGGAGGATCATGTTGAGATATTTATGGAGAAGATCATGGATCTTGAAATGATCCACATTATTATAATTTCCTCTATAAATTGTAGCCTTTGGGCATTGAAAATAGGTGGTCAGTTAGATGAATATCATACCCACCAAGGGGCCCTGAAATAGCATAGCAATTAAATTAATTTTAATGCCTAGTTTATGTGATTTTGTTAATGTTCATGGCGATTTAATGCATTGATGGCTTGATGCATAGATCCATTGACTTTGTTTGATGAATTAATGTTACATGTAGACCACAAGATTGTTTAGTTTTTGCAGTGGAAGCGAGGATGAGCTGAGTTTCTGGGCTCACAACCCACAGGTCCCAAAATCAAACTAGAAAAAAAATTGAAAATGAAAAACCCCTATTAAAATCGTTTTCATCAAGTGGTATCAGAACGCAAAATATTCATGCATGTAGTTTGGAGGAGAAGTGGTGGAAGAAGCCTACAAGTGATCAAAGATTTTTTTCTCTATGCAGATGACAACAAAGGAAGGTGAGAATATTTACAACATCTTAGAGCAAGGAGTGCTCATAGGGTTCTAAAGAAGAGAACCACAAAGATGCCAAAAGACCAAACTCAGAAGAAATTTTGGTGAGGTATCATGTAGCAAGGTGGAGACTTGTTACTACAGAGGTGTATTGCAGCTCACAAGTTGTTGTCATGAGAATATCTAAAAGCATATGACCAAGAGGTTATAAGCTTTTGTAACTTGGGAGTCTGATGCAAGAACATCAGCCCATTCTCCAAAAAAATCAAGAACGACTTCTAGAGGGCGAAAATGAGAAAATTACCTCAAAAGGAAAGGGGTTTGTTAAAAATCTTGAAAAAACATATCCATGAGGGATATTAGGGATTATGTTGAGAGCTTTATGAAAAAAACCTTGTTGAGAGTTTTGTGGAGAGGATCATGTTGAGAGATTTATGGAGAAGATCATGGATCTTGAAATGATCCACATTATTGTAATTTCCTTTATAAATTGTAGCGTTTGGGAATTGAAAAGAGGTGGTAAATTGGATGAATACCAGATGCACCAAGGCGCCATGTCATAGCATAGCAATTAAATTAATTTCAATGCATAGTTTATGTGATTTATTTAATGTGCATGGTGATTTAATGCATTGATGACTTGATCCATTGACTTTGTTTGATGAATTAACATCAAGTAGACCACAAGATTGTTCAATTTTTGTAGTGGAAGTGAGGATGAGTCAAGCTTGTGGGCTCATAACACATAGGTCCCAATATCAAACTAGAAAAAAATTTGAAAACGACAAACCCAAGAAATCATTTTCATCAGCCAAGCACTAGTAGAGATTCTTATGCGTGAGGAAAAAAAGAAAAGATCCAAGCACAAGAGTGAGGAGAACCAAAGTCAAAGCATGAAAATGGGCACAAAATATAAGAGAATTGATCAAAGTGTAGTGCATGAAGTGGTAAACACCATTAAAGGTCTTAACAAAAAGGTTAACGAAGTAGTTGTTCTTTAGAAAGCATTGAGTTTTCTTCTTATGAGATTCAATGCCATGATCTTAGTCATTGAGGAGATGAAGGACCTAGACAAATTAAAGATGGAAGAGCTACACAAAATTCTCACGGAACATGAAATGAGGATTGGAAAGGACAGGTCAAGGCTAAAAGAGGTTTCCTTGAAAATAAGAGAACCCCAAAATTTCTCTACTCATGAGTCAAATATAGAGGTGCTCAATTTGTGGGGAAGTTGTTAAGGGGATATGGCAAGTAAAAAGGTAAATTACATATCAAGTGCTTTGGTTGTGGTAGAATTGTATACTATGCTTCTCAATGTCCTTATTTGTAAAGTAGAAGATCAATAAAATGAAAGAGAGTATAAGAATAGAAGTATATATCAAAAATATTAGAAAGGAAAATATCAAAAAAAAGATAGTTGTTTGTTAGAAAAGAGCAACGAACGAACATCTAGAGAAGAGTTAGATGAATGCTTACTCATGACAATAGAAAATGAACATATCTATAGAGATAATTATGATTTAAGAAACGAGACTGGTGCGATGGAGACTAGGATTTCATCATCTCCAAGTTTATGATTTTCTATTGCCACGCCCAATTTTCTTGCCACAACCATAGTGTTCTCGCCATGGACTAGTAAATGGTGGTATGGATCCTTTATGTGTGATGTCTATTTTCTTCAGTCGCTAGAGTATGTTGGCATTTATGTTCATGCTTTTGAATCTGGCCCATTTGTTGATCACGACCATGGAGGGTTTGCTTATGGTTTAAATATTATGCTCGAGAGTCATGGATGTGAGGTTTACAGGGACCAAATCCTTAGGTTTCAGATGCATATTGAACACTTCATAGACCATATAGAAGATATACCCACTATTTCTACTGATCTGGAATCCTTCCTCTATACAAGACCTAATGTGCTTTCTACCTCGTTTCTTGGTAGAATCCGATGAAGAGGGCGAGGATCTCCCAAGGTCGATGAAATCTAGGAGAGAGGCATATTTGTTCCCCAATGAGTGTCCATCATAGAAAAGAGAGAAAACACCTATCATGGGCAAAGGCGTAGTATTTCAAATTTTCACTCAAACCCCATCTGGATGATCATTCCTCACGGGGGTCAAAAATGATTTCTTGGTACGAGATTTGAAAAGGAAGATCCAAAATAGATCTAGTATTCTGATGGAGGTGCAAATTTTGATCTATGTTGGTATATCTTTGAAGGATGATCAACAACTACAAAACTATAGTGTAGATAGGAACTCCACAATCATCATTAACCTGAGGTTGTGGGGAAGATTGCCTGGACCAATATATGGATCTACTTCCTTCAAAAGCATTCTTAAAGGTAAATCAGTTGCATCAAGTAAATCTGAATAGACTCTAAACATTCATGGGCCCTATATTATGGAGTAGATCAAACAAATCCCGACAATGACAATAGATCTAGCAGAGTCAACTAATCTTCATAAAACCTATCAATCCCAGAGAATCATTTGTAGGCTTAATGGTTTTTGGCCAAAACCTATGGATCTCTTTCAGTGGATTTTTACAAATTGGACCTCAAAAAGTGAGGTTCATCTATGCTCCAAGGATTCTTTGTGGTAAAATTTGAATCATCGAAGATTAGAGAGTATGTTATTCAAGAGGGTACATGGTTTTAGGGTAATGTAGGACTATTTATCACCCCATGGTTCCCAGATTTTGATGCCAACTCAATGGTGGTTTCTAAAATGCTAGTGTGGGCACAACTGCATAATTTACCCCTTCATTTATGGCATCCAAAAGTCTTAGAAGGAATTTGTAACCTGCTAGGGAGATACACCAAGATAGATACACAAAGAAAACAAGAAGCAATATATATATATATATATATATATATATACTTTTACTAGGATTTGCGTAGAAGTAGACCTCAGCAAAGGATTTCCTGATGAATTCTTCTGCAACACAATAATCAGCACTAGACCCAGTTCTTAGATTATGAGAATACAACATTCCGGTGCCTATTTTTTCTACAAATTAGACATTTACAAAACTCATGTCCTTTGAAAAAGAAAGATCCTAGAAAGAAAAATAAACCAACCAAGAAACCTAAGGGATGGCAATTCCCAACACAACAATTGATGAAGAAGAGGAAGAGGATCCCATAACTAAGGATAACTCAAATCCACAAGCTCCTGCAACAAGCGAAGTAATCAATCAGGAAGGAATGGTGGTAGGAAGGTTGCAAAATCCAAATGCAAAAGGAAATCTTTATCACGAAATGCAAAAGGAGAAGGAAATCGGAGTATCCAAACATCCTTATTCCTTTGAGAGATTGGACTCGGATAAAGAACATCCGAGGAAAACAACAAACAACCAACTAATCATTGTAACATCCACTCCTAATCAAGGAGGATGTCGAAAAGTAGAAAAGAAGAAGGGTATAAAAGGGTGACTAAGCATTTTTTTTTACTCCCAACTTTCTTCTTTTTTTTGGTTTTGGATTTTAGGTGCCAGCTAGTGATTGGCACTATTTTGAAAGATCTAAAGGAATGCCTACAGGTTTATGGAAAATGTAATTTTGTTCCTTGATTTTCATGTTGAATAAAATTTCATTTTTTTTTTTTAGATCTAGGACAATCGGTAACTGGTGAGAGTTGCCTGAGCAAGGCCCGGGTTCAAATCCAACTGGCTGCCACTATAAACCTAGGCTAGGTGCAACAGCCTGCAAGCCGCACACAATAGCAATTAACTTATGCCTCAACAAGAGCCGAGACGTCCACTATGGGGTCGCCTACTCTTATAGCCAAGACACAACAGGCGTATGTCTCCACGGAGATTTGAACCTTGGTGGATGGGATGAAAACCTTCTCCCTCCACCGTTAGACCTCCGCTTCACGGACGAATAAAATTTCATTTTTACTGGCACTATTTTGAAAGATCTAAAGGAATGCCTACAGGTTTATGGAAAATGTAATTTTGTTCCTTGATTTTCATGTTGAATAAAATTTCATTTTTTCTTCGAAAAAAAAAGAAATCATATTTCAAAGAAGGTGAATGTGGATTTGACCTTGAAGGAGAGATAACTAGTTCTTGGTTTGGCTTAAAGTTTATGGGTGAGGAAATTCAAGGATGACTATATATAAGTAACCTAACTTAGCATATATTAGCTCAAAATGTTGAGCTTTTATAATGACTTCTTCCTATTTTGAGGCATGGTTGTAACATGTTTTGCTATCACTGACAAAAGATACTTGAGGAATAAATCTAAGAGAATTTTAAGGAGAACTTAAAATTTTCAAACATTGCAGCATCTATGTCATTCATGGAGTGGTCCATGGATGGAAAGTATCTATGAGCACTAGTTCTCTCTAACGTACCATTTCACCAAGAGATTTGTTTAGTGATATTTTTTGAGGTACACCACAGATAAAAGGTCATGATGTGGTTAGCTAGGTCTTCCCCTGGCTTACCTTTGAATTTTGGTATATAAAAATGGAATTTTGTTGGAAAGGGAGGGCATACTACATTATGCATGATAGGGTCATTTGTGAACTTCATTAAATTTTGAAGATTCAATGAAGTGACAAATTCCAAGTTGAAAGTTGAAGTTGTCATAAGCTTCAATTTGTTTTTGTAAAGTGAATTGGTTCACTAAAAAGGAAAAAAACCAATGCTAAGAAAAATAATGTAAATATTTCTTTAACCACTATGTAGTTTAAATGTTTAATCAATTTGTGCAATATTTTCATGTGCATGAAAGTTGAAGTTGTCATAAGCTTCAATTTGTTTTTGTAAAGTGAATTGGTTCACTAAAAAGGAAAAAAACCTGAAGTTGTCATAAGCTTCAATTTGTTTTTGTAAAGTGAATTGGTTCACTAAAAAGGAAAAAAACCAATGCTAAGAAAAATAATGTAAATATTTCTTTAACCGCTTTGTAGTTTAAATGTTTAATCAATTTGTGCAATATTTTCATGTTCATGAAAGGTGAAACAACCATAAAATATAAATTCAAGCCATTCAAAAATTAATCAAGACTTCCAAAAGTTTTTAACAATGAAGCATGTGTTCACCAAAAGAAAACTATTGAAGGTTGAAAGGAGGGATATAATGAAGGGTATTATGTGCGTGTTCCAAAGCGGATGGCAAAGTACATATTAAAAAGAAGTATATATTAAAAAGAGCAATGAACGAACATGCAAATTAGAGTTGGATGAATGCTTGCTCATGACCATAGAAAATGAACATATCTATAGAGATAATTCAGATTTGATTAGTTGATTAGTTGAAGGAGAGTTGATTAGTTCTCTGGATGCGCTAAGGAAGACTAGAAGAAAGAACGAACAATTGTTGAATGTTGAATGTGAACTATTTTGATCAAGATTTAATCAATTTCCAAAGGTTCAATTGGAAGAAGCAAAAAGAATTGAATAAACTCTAATAACGTAGCTAAGGGACAAGCAAAAGAGTTGTGAAATATTAGAAGATGAGAATGCATCCTTGAGAAAAGAGCTATCTAAGAAACATGAAAAGAGGGATCTAAATTCAAATGAGGAAGCAATCATCCATCTAAGGACCAACTTGAAGAGGCAAAGAGGAGAAGAAATCCTCTCAAAATAGCTAACAAAATGGGAAAGAAATTGTGAGAGTCTTGAAATAGAGATAGTATCTTTAAGAAAAAATCTAGAGAAATATAAAGCTCAAGTGGATCTGAACTTAAGATTTGTGAAGGGATACAAAACCCTCGATAACATCCTCAATAATCAGAGATCATCAACAATAAGACAAGTCTGGGTTACAAAGAGCACTCTCAAAGCTTGGAAAATGAGTCAAAGTACAAAGTCCCCAAAAAAAGATCATACCAACTATGTAAATGTGCCTAAGGGAAGGTCTTACCGAAAATACTAAGAGATGAAGAGATTAGATGTCTTACTAAAAATACTAAGAAAGTGATAGGAAAAGCATTTAAAACTCCTAGAAATGTACATGTTTTCATGGAGCCAAAGAACTCTAGGAAAGTGATAGAAAAAGCATTTAGAACTCCTAGAAATGTACATGTTTTTATGGGACCAAAGAAAAAAGTTGAATAAGCAGCAATGATAAAGATAATTTATACTTTTCATTGATGATTATACTAGGGCAATATAAATAAAAGAAAGAATAGATCACTACAAGAGATAGCAGGAGCTATATTGGAAGAAGAAATTTCTTGTATTTCACTCTTGAATGCATTTCACTTTTTATGAAGATAAGGATTGAATGAGGTCATTCAGCAAAAATTTATTTTTTGAAAATCCAATTACATTTTGGAGGAGTTTTGATTCAGGTATGTTACTTGATAAAGAAACTGGATTTTAGAATAACTTCCCCACTGCAAATAATAGTCATCTGGATTTTAGAACAACTTCCCTACTGCAAATAACAGTCATCAGAAGGTAAAAATAGCTTTTACAACTTGTTATTTTACTCGGTAATAATCTTAAAAATTGATAATAATTAACAATAAGTAAATCAATACAGTAAACCTATACAAAAATATATATAATGTATGGAATAAATAACATCGCATTCATATATACATATATGTCAATCCTAAACAAGTGCCCAAGATTGGAGAATTCATTGTGAAACTGATTGTCGTGCAGAGACAACCAAGGATAAATACTCCGCAATTGCTTGGCCTTCTTGTTCAACCTCGATGTCATAGTCTGCTAGTGGATCTCCAGTCATGTTATTTACAATATCTTCTTCAATCTCCTTATCTCGCCCTTGCCCTTGTCCTTCCAAGGGTGCACTTTCGGGCTGTCTTTCTTCCTCAGAAGCTGCAGAACCTATCTCTGCACCGCCCTCCCTAGAAGCACTCGAACCTGCGCCTACATTTTGGAATTGTCGAAGAAGACTACCTATTGCTTCATCCATTGTGTCTGAATGTAATAAGGCACTCGATCCTGGGTCTGCATTTTGGAGTTGTTGAAGAAGCCTGGCTATTGCTTCTTCCATTGTACCTGGATGTAATAAGGCACTCGAACCTGCACCTGCATTTTGGAGTTGTTGAAGAAGCGTGCCTATTGCTTCTTCTCTTGTACCTCCATGTAAAAGGGCTCTTGATATCATTTGTGCAATTTCCTCGTTTATCCTGTTTCTTCGTCTGAGTCTGGACTCGAGACTAGCCTGTAGAGCAGAATTGGAAGCAGGATTCGTTAACTCATCCAAAGCCTTTTCAAAATCATTCTCGTTCCTGCGAAGCGCTTCTGCTGCTAGAGTTCTTTCATACCCAATTGAAGCAAGTCCGGTCAGTTTTGTCATGTCTACAGCTTTTCCCAGTGGCGTCATGCCATAAGATTTTTGCTCCCTCATCTCTCTGTGATGTTGTCTATCTTCCTCTTTTTTCTTTGCAATTCTTTCCCTTTCTTCAATGAAAAATTCTATTGCACGCCCAACATCTTGGCTACACATTCTTAAGGCCCTTTTTGATTGTTTCGTTGTAAAACCCATATTCACAAGTGTTGCCAAAGATTCATCTGAGACTTGAAGCTGCCGATATCTGGCTTCAGCTGATGTTAGTGCCCTGTAAGACTCTTCCAATAATCCCATGTGGTAAGCCACAACACCTTCCAGAAGCTCCAATCGCGTGTATGTTGCAGTTTGTGGAGAAAATCCTAACCCTAACCCTACTTGTAGAACCCTAGCTCTCTCCATATTTGCACCATAGCAAAGTTGAAGCCCTTTGCCTGCCTCTTTCAACCGCATTCCAGCCATAGCCAAACAGGATATGTCACGGAGCATGAAATAACACCACACTGTGTCTATTTGCAGTAGCGATGCATTGTCCACTTTCTCCATTATCTTTGGATCACAAATGGAGAAGGCCTCCTCTCCCATGCCAAGAACATCAAGTGCATCTTTATATTTTCCCACTTTAATCAGACGCCGCCCCTTTGCATGAAGCATCAAACCCATAAGCAGGGCCCTCTGATCTGTCTCAGAACCAACTTTCAATTTTTCTCCACTCTGATTCTCCAGTTCAATGTGGAAGTCATCCACTGGAAATGAAGAATTATCAGTATGCCTTTTTGCCATTGCATCTACTGCGGCTTTGATACGAGCAAGTCGATTCTGGGCATCCACCTCATCCTTTACAGCCTTTGCTTCATTAGCATCAACTTTACTTATCAGAATTCTGGAATTTGCCCTCAATCCCACCTCTCCAAGCTTTTTATCCGCAAATTCCTCTTTCAGAAATTTCCCGCCAAAGATGACCTTTAAATTCTGTGGCGAACACAGTGAAGTCTTGAGCTAACTCTGCTCTCAACATGCCTACAGTCCACTCCTCCAAATCCACCTCAATTACTCCCGACCATAACCCGCTCACCTTCAGCTTTGTACTGGCAACATTGCTGCCGCTCGAACTCGAACCTGAGCCGTCCATGTTTACAAAACCAAAAGAATTTGAAATAATGACCTACAAATGATTGCCTCTACCAGCAGTTGCCTCTGACAGTCTTCGACCCGCGGGACTGAAAGTTGATCTAGCTTGTTAGTTTAAGTGTGTATGCTGTAGAATAGAAATGGACAAACTATTTATATACCCTACCTCTAGTAAATAGATCCAACCTTTGACATCGAACGTATCGGCCTAATGTTATATTTATATATTTATAATAATAATAATAGTTATGATTTTTAACCATTGTTATTGTGTTAAAAAGTGTGAATTGCTATCGTGTTAAAGGGTGTGATTTTACGTGATAAAATTCCAAATTGGTATTATTACTTTGAGTGGGGTTATTCCCATGTTCTTAGGGTGGTAATTGGTCCATGAGATTAATTTCCCTCCAAAATGATTTTGGAAAATTTTCCTAATCCATTTATGCTCTCCCAGTGTGTAATTTTTAAGCAATTTTATGTTTTGAAATTGGCAATGAGTGAAAAAACTTTGTAAAATAAATTTTCAATGTTGTTTAGATATATATTTTGTTAATTTGTATGATATATTGTAATTTTTTAAATCTACTCATTTTATCAATTTAATTATAGATAAATACATTTCAAAATACATTTTTCCATCTATAATAAACAATATTTTTCTTTGACTTAATTACGTTTGCCATTTTCTTTGAAACATGATAATATAATTATACACGTTCATGTTTTTAATTGACTTGTTTGTTCAGGCATTTACTTTATAATATTAAAAATTAATTTATGAAAGATGCATGAAAATGTCGAAAGGAAGCATCGAGGGACTCTAAATTGGAAGAAGGGCTCCTTTCATGTTTTGCAGGCCCAGAGTGGACATCTATTGTGAAGAGCATTGGAAGATAGGAACCTGAGCACTCGAGAGAGACACTAAGGAACTCTTGGTTTAGTTAAGGGATCTCCTCGTGGTGTGCAAGCATCATTGTGACTACATTGGGATTAAGATTAGGCCTTGACTCTACAAGTAGAAAGAATCCATACTAACCTCTTAATGTATGAAGGAAAGTGGCCTTCAGCTTTACACCATCAGTGGCCTATAAGATGTTTCTCTTAGGGTGCTTGCTATGTGGAACAATTGAATAACCATCCATCATAGTTGGGTGGAAACTTTGGGCTTGGTGTGATCTTAAAGGAATTCATGGGTTAGCTTGATTAAGGAGAATGGCCTTCATGAATTCACCTTATAATATTGAGTAGAACTCCCCTCGTGGCTTCTTAGTCTAGTTGGGGGGTGGCCAGCTGCATGAAATATTGCAGTGTAGTTAATCCTATGGTGGAGTGAAACATGACTCACCCTTAATTAGCTGCAGGTACCATTGTGAACTTCATCTATGTAGTATAAACTATGTTAAAAACAAAGAAATGATCGATGCTTAAATGTATTGTGTGTATGTGCTTGTCTACTTAATGAGAAGTGTGAACTATACGATGTTTATTTCTGATGTGAGATAGTAGATCTAGTTGAAATGGTTGTATAATGATAACATGTCACATGCTCAAATTTTAATATACTTGTGTTTACTCCTTTCATGTTAAGGACATAAAGTAAATGACTCCTTCACCATGTGATTAAAGGACTTCTAGTCCTAGCCATGGCTAGTGTTCACATTTTGTCATCAAATACACTAGAGAAGCTCTAGGCCAGCCAAAGTAGTAAAAGGGTCTTATGAGTGGATATTAGGGGCATGGACAAACGCGTTGATTCAAAAGGGGAGGCTCAAGGGAAATATTCTTCTTAGAACATTTGATGGAAACCATTAAATGTCGCTAATAAATCTATAAACTCGTCATATTATTCTTCTTTCTACTAGTTTAGTTAGAGAATAAAAATCATAGCTCTAATGGTGGGTGGGCCTCTTCATCAACTACAAGGAAATCATAAATACTTTAAATTTGTTAGTGCATGTATTATCTTGACATGAAAAACTATTATTTTCTTGGTATGTTTCTAATTTCTAATAATTAGAATGTCATTTAATTAAAATTAAATAATATCCCTATCTATTAGCCTTGGAAGCTTTCAACTATCATTTTTAATTTTCTAGTCTAATATATATAATCCTACTTATTTTATTGTTTTTCTAGATGATCCCCTTGATTATACTAATCATATAATACATAATGGCTTATATTATCTAACATTGAATAAGCACAAAAGAAGAGGTGAACTACTTTGCAAGAACATGGATTATATCTATGTGCAATCCTCGGAAAACCTTTTTACTTTTAAGGTGGAAGATATATATATTTTACCTATAAGGGGAACATTAAGGGCATCATTTCATGGAGAAATCCACCATTTCAAGTTATTTGCCTCCACTTCTAATCATGACTTGAAATTACAAGGAGAAACCCATGAATTGGTGTTATTCACACAATGAACCCATGATTAGAATTAGATGCCCCTAGTTTGGATTTGTTTAAAGGTTATCGGTGAGGAAGATCAAGGATGGCCATATATAAGTAACCCATCTTAACATATATTAACTCAAATTATTTGTAAATTGGCATGGATGTTCCATTGGACAATTCGTCACAGCGAATTTGATAAAATTAAACTTAAATCTGAAATCTACACTATGAGATTTTATTTCTCTTTACATTTTTGGATCCATCAATTATTGTTTATTGTGTATGCATTAAAATTATAATTATGGAGAAAATAGAGAATAACAAAACAAAAACTCACAAACCATGAATGACACAAGATATAACCTAGGAAATCCTTTCGGGAGAAAATTGTTACGCGGGAAAATCCCTTCTTCAGAAAGAAGAGATCCCTCTAGCCCAATGAGTGGGTCTAGTAACAACCGTGACAAAGAATACAAGATTTCCTAGTTTAACATTGAAGTAATACGAGAGAGGGAGATGACCTACCTCACTCATTATGTAGTCATTTTGTTGATATCGATATTGATCCTTTCACTTTCAAGCTCACTCCTCGTTATTCCTTCTACTTCTGAATACCTGTAAAGAAGATCACATGAAAAAAGATGAAAGATACATAGCATATATATATTTCAAAGAAAACCACATGAAAGATCAAGGAGTATCATGCTAAACCAATTAATATTAATAGATTCATGGGAAGCAATGCATACTTTGTATTATTAAATGAGCAAAGGGAAGCTTACAACCAGTGCCTTTATGTTGGAGGCCTCCGTCGGAGTGGATATCCAACTCCAAGCCTAGCCTTTAAATCTCTTTGCCTTCTTCATCAAATCGACAACTTCTAGGCCCAAACAAGCAGAAGAATGGCAACCAAAAATGACCAACCACGACTCACTAGCATGGAACTCTTTTACAACAGATCTAAAGAGGTTATGGATCCACTAATGAGGGGGAAAGGCCTTATCTCAAAGGGGAAAATATTTGGAGATAATATAAAGGTAAAAAATGGGAGTATTTGACAATATCCTCAACCAACAAGTACCAGAACTCCATTCTCAATAATTCTATAGGTCGACCCTTCTACTCTATTTTTGGAGAACCTGCCTGAAGAGGACCAACATGACTTTACTATTGAATTCCCATGTTGGAAGCGTTGTTCATAGATTAGGGACAGGGTGACAAGTGTGATGATATTAAGGGGAGAACTGTGATGGGCTTGTAACATAAGGTTTTTACAAACTTTTGTAGAAAGTCTTTAGAGCATTTCTCTTTTAGGTCTTTGGGGATATCTCAAGCATGTTATCCAGGATGAATAAGTTTATACAACTTTTGTCGCTTTGTGACATTTGTGACATGAGTGACACAAAATATGACACTTAGGATAAGGACTGAGGAATGCAACAAATTATTGTGTAACAGATGCCCTCTAAAGCATTAAATTAGAACTCGAAGTGATGGTTGAATCGCTTTATCATCCATGGAAAGGACTTTAAAAAACCATCGTTGAGAGACCTGCCAATCAAACATGATACAATATATGTCATACCTGATATTCTGAACAGGCATAAAATAACACATGAACCCACGTCATGGATGCAGCCATCCGTCTAAAAGAGATCATGGAAATGGATCCACGGTATGGTCGCAACCATTCGTATAGAAAGGATCATGTGTCCAATCATGAATACTCAATAACTACACATAGTTTGGATATTAACAGAAGTGATCCAGGGTCTTTGTCTCTATCTCGATTTACCCATTGTACGAATCTAACCATGAGAATAGATGTGTTGATGTCGAACATGGTAGAAACCACCTGATTACCAGTCGATAAGGTAAATCGTTAACAAGTGTGAGAGAAACCACCAATAATGACGATGGCCCTCAAGGTACGACAACACAATCTACAAGTGTGAAGTAATGAATTGAATTCGAATACTTTCAAAATCATTCGATCAGAGGCCAATTATGCGAACCTGTTGTCAAAGACGAATAACATTCCATTGAGGCTTGCAAGCTCCAAGGTACTAAAGGAGTTTGTAGATAAACTTCCTAGAAAATGAGCTGAAGTCAACAGGAAGTGATCTGTCGAAGGAGGGCCATAATGATTCCCACATCATTGACACGAAATACATTATTTCTCAATATTATAGGAGTGATTCAGGATTGTTTTAGAGAGGTTCAAATAAGCAAAGGATGTTTGAATTTACAGATAGGACTTCTCTCTACCATATCGGCGACACGACTCCAAAATTTGGCAGCATTTGACTCAAAAAGGGATCAGAGATCATGGTGACAGCATATGATGATCAAGTTAGAGGCAAGTGGATTTTCCAAACCCAGGAAGGAAAGTGACGAATGAAGGATATCCCCAACCCGACATGAGATGGATATGAGTGCCATGTTCAAAAGTGACATTTTGACTGTTGTAGCTCCTAGAGACATCCTTGAGTTGTATAAAGACCAGTGCCTAGGACATCTTAAATGCAAGGATAATATGACTCAACTGATTGCAATTAACAATATTAGGCTCTCATGCTACTATCAACTAATGAATTGCTTTGATAAAGATGGGACCAAGACTCTAAATGTAATCACAGCAAAGAAGGGAACTGCAGATACTGAAGATGAAAATCAATAAGTAAATGTATCATATAGCTTTAAAAACATAATGTTGTAAAAGGGGGCCAACTGTGAAGTGAACGTACAGTGGTCAAGTTATAAGTGAGCGAAGACTATGACAGAAAATGAGAGAAGATATTAACTATAACTGGGCTTATTCTAGGATAAGAATCCGAATAGTTATTATCAGTAGAACAATGGAAGAGATATGGAATTGAACATAGTGTTATGCCGGAGCTATATTTAAAGCACTATAGATGAGTAGATATGAGTATCTACTATGATAAATTCACATTTAAACATGGGAGCACTCGCATTCCAAAATATAAGACACCAGAAGTATGGAGAGATACAAAATGAACATTTATATTGAGAACAAGGAGAAGGGTTACAAACTGTAAATCATCTCAAGTGGAATCCCCAATTCCAGCAAAATCTTCTATTACTGAATCCCAACAGGATCTTCAACATCAACTATCGAGTTCATACAAAAATACACATACAGAGTCTTTGAGCTAGTGAGTCTTTCAGAAAATCTGGAACCTTTTGTTAGTGTTTTCTTCCTGTTTTTATAACCTCTAATTCCTATGCGCGAGAAGATATTTTGGGAAAATATCTTCCCCGCGTGCTTGTATGTTTTTTCAGGTCTAAATCAAAAAACATAAATGATGATGAGGAAAAAATGCCTCTCACCATCTTACAACGCAGGCCTAAAGCCGTTTCAAACTGAAATGTAAACAATTTACTAAACTAAAAGTAAAAACTGCAGGAGTGAACTAAAGATTTCACCCGAAATGACAAAGTGAAAAGAACATAAGGTAAAAGGCCACGCGGGCCCAATCATGAATGATCATTGTTGTTTAATGAGGCGGAGCCCCTGCTGCTACTGGCGAAGGAAATACCGTTAGTAGTGGAAGAGCTGGCCTTCTGTGCTGGAGAATGCGGTACTGCTAGTAGTGGAAGAACTGGCCTTCTGTGCTAGAGGGTCTTACAGAATGGCCAATGGTCATGATCCATTGACTTGGATGTGGAATTGACCCTTGGAATATTTTTCTCTGCTTCTTGGGCATGGAGGATCGTCAACCTCGGCCTCGAGCCACTATGATTGGCTATGAGATGGCCTGCATACTTAAAATGCCATGAAAACCTGCACATACAGCAAACATGTTAAATAAATATTGCGATGAAGGAATAGACTACTTCAGAAGGCTCGGGTGAAGGAGAAAGAGCAGTGCAGAGGTAGGGAATGTAGCGGAAGTGTTTCCATGTCGAAATCAGAGTTTAAATCTGATTTTGTGCAAAGTTATGCAAAAGGCGGTTTTGTGGAAAACCAGAGTGATTTTTGCGCAAACAGAAGGTGGTAAGCGATAAGGAGCAGAATGAACGTGATACAGTCAGATGGGCAACACATGTCCTCACAAAATTGCCCATTTTGCATCGGAGTTGCGCGTTGTTTAGCTGTTGCGAATTGGGTGCGAAAACGAACGAGAGCCGTCCAATCTGGGAAAGTTAGATCAACAACGGTGGTTGAAAGCGACAGATGTACCTGCGCGGTCGGGTGGGACCAACGATGATGTCAGAAATCCTGTCATGTAGCGGGATGATCCATTGCGGGGTTATAAAAACAAGAGCAATGTGAGCCATTGGATGAGGGAGATCAATAGTCCAGATCAGAGTGGGGGAGTGCAATATTGGATGAGTGATTGGGAAATTTGCGAAGGCGCGATGGAGCGAGGACCATTGGATCTGCGGAGATCAACGGTTGAAATCTCATCGGGGAAAGTAGGCAGAAGGGGTTTGAACGAGAGGATGGAGATAGTACGAAGGCGCGATGGCCGTCGAATCTGGAGGATCGACGACCCAGATCATATCGCAGCTTCGCATAACTGAATGAATGAGGCGGAGGACAACGAAATAGTGAGACAACACTAACCGTTGGATTAGGAGGATCCACGGTCGGGATTCCATTGCAGGGGATGACAAATGGAGCTCAGGGAGGCCCGATAGCCGTTAAATCGATTGTGATCAACAGCTCAGATTATATCGGCGGCGAAATATAGAGTGTAAATGGAGTACAGTGAAGTGTGTTGTGTGATGGATGGGCGAAGCGCAACGAGCGATGACCATTAGATCTGCGGAGATCAACGGTCGGGATTGCATCGGGGTTTCGCACATCAGCGAAAAGGATTTCAATGAACAAGGAATGTTAGGGTGGCGATGAGAAATGTGCGATAGCCGACAGGCAGAAATGGAACGCGCGATGGCCGTTGGATCTGCGGAGATCAACAGTCAGGATCTCTTTGGAAAAGATGAACCTTGGCGGTAAAACAAAAGAGAAAAATGAGTGGAGTTGGGAACCAGCGAAGTCCGATGGCGGAAGAGGGCTAAAGGACTTTTAGCCATCAGTCACAAAGTGAGGTCATATGAGAGATGGGGGCTAAGGGCTTAAGCCGAAAGGCGCTTAGAGGCCTGATATATTAAAATGAGCGCTTTTAAAGAAAAAAGGTGGATTTTTAGCCTTTTCAAGGATTCTGATAGGTGAAAAAGGGGCTTTGACAGTCCATGCAGTCCTTATTGTATTTGCTTTTCAGAATAAAGCTCCTTATCATTAGACATCCCAGCTCAGTGAGGGATTTCATAACAACACTCACGTTGGTACAAAACACAAAACGTGCTTCACTTCCATTTTCCCCACTAATTTCTAACAAGTACCTCTTTATTTTTGATGTCAAGTTTGAAGAGGATACCATATTCTTGGTGTATAAGTTCACCCTTCAGATGAATCCATCTTAGTAAGTTTAACGAGCCCTAGGAAAGAGTAACTCGGTCTCATCATGGTGACAAATCCTTCATCGTTTAAGTTTTACGAGTACGACGGAGGCATAACTCGATTTATTTTTCATTTTTAGGGATTTTGAAAAAGAAAAGGAAAAGAAAACTCCAAAAGGTCTCTTTTCATAGATAGTCCCTCGGATCCAAAAAGGTAGAAAACAATATCCAAGAGAACCGCTTAGCCATGTTTGACTAAGGTATTCCTTTTTTGTAGTTAGCTATCTTAGCCCGAAAAAGGGGTAAACATATACTGATATTACGCCAATTCATTTAATTTAACGAGTTTTAAATGAGAAGTCTTTGACAATATTTTCATGTTTCGAGATTCAGAAAAGATTTGAAAGAGGACTCCTCCTGTAGGAACAAGTGGTATAAAGGGTAGCGACTAGTTTCGGTCATGATGGGATTGCTCAAAACATGTAAAGGTCAAGAGGCTGGCTAATAAGACCAATCAACGCAGTGGTTCCTCACGCAAGGGTGAAACTAAGTGAAATCGTAGATTGGCCAAACAGATGGTGACGATGGAATGAGAAAACCAAGGCTCATCTAGCAAAAACAAGTTGATAAAATGGAAATCACGAGAGGTAAAATGAGAATGGCTTCATTTTTTACACAAGCTTGAAACATGGGAAACTCTACTTGAAATTGGTTTCATTTTTTCACCAGCTTGAAACGGAGACAAACTATGCTTCGAATAAGTTTGCATGCCCCCTACATGGTGACTCAATTCAAGGTACATGCCCCCTAAGCTTCAACTCATTCACCTAAGTATACTATTGTATACTAACAGGTTGATAGAATGAAGGTTCATTTCTGAGATCAAGTGAAAGACTCAACTAGGAATTTACGAGATCTAACCAAATTCTTGAATTGAAAGGGGATTTTTTTCATTTTTTAAAGAGTTTGATACAGTAAAATAACTATCCTCATGACACCTTGTTTCATTGTTTAACGAGCTTGAAACAAGAAAAATAACTCTGCTCTGAAGAGCTCGTTTCATTTTTTAAGGAGCTCGACAAAAGAAAAGGAACTCTGCTCTGAAGAGCTTGTTTCATTTTTTAAGGAGCTTGACACAAGAAAAAGAACTCTGCTATGAAGAGCTTGTTTCATTTTTTAAGGATCTTGACACAAGAAAAGGAACTCTGCTCCGACACTTTGCTCATTGCCCACAAGAGCTCATGGCTTCTAAGAGGTTCTCATAGGATTGGATAACAATGCTCTGGAAGGAAGACATATCAAGGGATCTAATGGAAATATCTAGCTCCAATTCCCCCAGTACATGATGCACTATATCACTGACTAGATCATCAGTAGACACGGGCATGTAACATGTTGCCACATAATTAACCTATGGCGTGGAAGATACCACTTGCATGTAAGAGCCATTAACGGATGATGGTTGATTGGGAGCCAAATTAGGAACAATGAAGGAAAGATGATCAATGGTCATGATTATTCCTTCATGTGGGAAGCAGATCACATGAAAGAGAGAAGAGGCAAGAGCTCCCATGAAAAAAATATAGTCACGGCCAAGGAGTAAGTTAAAGTCCAACGGGCCTTGGACAACCATCACATCTATATAGTCAGTCTTTTCCCCTAAATTAATAGGCAAATTCAGAAGGATCCCTAACAGTTGACTAGTTCCTTTGTTAAACACCAACAAATTCTAGGGTAACAGGCACAAGGTGTGGAGAACCTAAAGCTTTCCAAGCAGTTGAGGACATAATACTAAAATATGCGCCTTCATCTATTATTTTGCTAGGTATGGCCACATTATAGGTTTGTATTGTAATAAAAAAGGGCACGTAAGAAGGAAGACAATAACTTGCTAGTCAACTCCAATCAAAGGAAGCGACCATACTACTTGGGGAGTTAGCATGGGAACGGAAGAATTTCCCCCTTATGTTACGAGAATGGGAGGATTTCCCTCTTGTACTGTGGGAATGGGAGGATTTCCCTCTAATTCGTGGGAATCTAAAGAAAAAAAAAAGAACTTGAGTGCTATGAGGTCACTCTCTATGGGAAAGGCCTGATCAACTTAAGGCAGAATTAGTTCAACCGTTTCCTCAACCAATGGTTGGTCAGGAACGAACTCGTGGGGTTCACTTTCGGTGAGAGTGGGATTGACCATTGATGAATTCTTATCAATCACTTGATCAAATAGCGAAGGATCGGAGGAAAGCTTCTGGTAACTAGTAGGAAGACAAGGTTGAGAAGCTGTAAGGTTATCCAAAACTTTTGAGGCTTCATCCATATAAGGACAAATGTGAATGGGATGATGCTCTTCACATAAATTACTAGGAAATTTAACTTTTCCATTTTTTCCATGAATTTTAGTATCACTAGTTGATGGTTCATCACCAGCATGATCTCCAGAGGCTGATGACAAAGGCCGATTTGAGTCGGTGGACTATACTTCTAATATCCCAGGGAAATGAGGACAATCCCTAAGAAGGTGGTTACCCTTACATAACTTGCAAGGGAATTTGACTTTGTGGGACTGAATGGAAGATTTTTCAACATCAGTTCCATTGGTAGCAATGGTCGCTTGGTTGCCCCCTTGCTTATTTTTCTTCTTCTTCTTCTTCATCCTCTTCTTTTTATTCTTAGTTTCATGGTTACTAGAATCTAGAATTTCACCAGCCGAAGAGGAAGAACAAGTTGAAGAAATAGGCGAAGAAGGTGAGGGCTCAACTTTAGGATCAACATGAGTTTGATACTATTCAGGTGGAGGCGAACTTGGTTGAGAAGAAGCTTGGACATTTGGAACTATGGGGGTTGAAAATAACCAAACTGGAAAACCAATGGTTAATCCCAAGAGGGACAAAATTGCAATATAGGGAGCGCCAACATTTCCAAAATAAGGAAAAGGACCAGGATTTCCATCTAAGCATATTCCTTGATTTTTAAACTCGGGAACTATTGCCATTAGGCTCAACCTAATATCTACTAAGGAGTTGTTCATGGGTAAGATTTTATTCCGTGGATAATAAATTTTAGAAATTATTAGAAATATAAATCAAAAAGGGGTAATCTAGGCAAAAAATATTATCAAGCAACCATGAACTACAATATACACCTTGGCGAACCAAGGACTTGACGTACGACAACCAATCTCCCTGAATGCTTTGTTCGGTGTATCATGGTTTACAAGGCGGTCAAATCGGTTACCTATGGCAAGTTTGTAACCTATTGGGGTTTCCCAAAATATACGTGACGGTACATGGGAGCTCAATCCATAATAACGTTTTCTAAATGTAACCATTTTATGATAGTGTCTCCATATAATTACCATACGTGGAGCATATTCCTATATACTTTTGTACATGGGACAAGATATCACCCCCGGAGGCCACCACATGCCCCACAAGGTTGAATTTCATTGTAAAGTGGTTGGGAAAATTTTTTATATGGTAGACGAGCGGAGATTGGGCTTAACCCCGCGACCTCCCCCACGGAAACAACACACCATACCAATTCCAATCCAAATCATTTCTTACCATATATCGCATTAAAATTACATTTGTTTTAATACAAAGTTTCGGCGGGGTTAAAGCAAGGGCCAGCCCCCCATTCCACAGGAACATTGCGTTATGACCGTGACGGAGTGCTCTAACTAAGCGTAGAGTTAATGTTCTTAATTAAGCAATAAACCACATTTATTATGTACTAATCCTTTTTTTAATGTGGATTTAACCAAACATGCTTAATTAGTGCCTAACTCACAGTTAACAGTTCTTACCACTAATTAATCTGAATGTTAATTGCAGGTTAAGTCGGAGGAGTCCGCCAATTTCGGTGGGACCTCCAGTTTTGTCAGGGTTAACTGGAGTTACTCCAGTTTTGGAGGGGTTTCCTAGGACAAAATTGATGAAACCATAACTAGAGCATTATTCGACCAAATTGGGCTCATAAATAGTCTATTCTAGATGATTTGGATGTTGTAAGTGATTTTTCCACTTTGAAGATTAAAGATGCCTAGGGCCATCGGGAGAGGAGGTCATGTCTGCTTCACTTAAAAACCATTTGCAGATCCAGAAGAGGCTACTTAGGGGTTTTTGGGTCTCCATTGGAGAACTATAGGTGCATGTAATCAGAGAATTGACCATTAATCTAAAGAGGGCCAAGCCATTGAAGCAGGTCCAAGGAGACGTAGCCTAGGAGGGGTGAACTCCTTTATCAGCTCTGTGTAATTTGTTTGTTGTGTAGTTTCTTTGCAATTTACTTTTTGTATATGTGTTTCTAAAAAGTAGAATTATTTCACTTTCACTATCTCAAATGCAACTCATTCAAAGGTAAAATGATTTCTACTTTCACTAAGATGCACTTAAATAATTTTTTTGTTTTTCTCTTTGAATGACGAAATGCAACTAATGCAATTAACGAAATTAAAAATATTTACTTATTGAAAATTTGTAATCTATTTCTAATCATAAATTTCAAAAACTAGCCTTTAAATGCAAGTTATCTTGTGCATTTAACGAAAATAAATTCTTGAAATGAAAACTAAATAGATGCAAAACCCAATTTCCTTAAACACGCACAAATTTCATTACTGTCCTATAGCAGAGAACCAATATTTATTGATCAATACAAGGAGTAAACAAATATTTTAATTGACTTGCAAAAACAAGACTCAACCAAATGAAAATTTTACCACTTAATTCATAAGACTAATTTGTTCTTTTCAAAGAGACTACAAACACTTAAAGAAAGAAAAATGTAATAAAAGCAAAGAAAACATTTCAAGGATCAAGGCACACTAAGGGTTTTCTAGAAGAGACCCAAAAAAACTCTATTTTCTAGGACCAATTCTTTCCACCAGCTGACACCAGTGGTCTGCAGCGCGACTGTTCCAACAAAATCCAGCGCTGGAAGAACGACTATTTCTATTAAAAAGTGTGTTGAGCAAGGAAAAGAGGGATAAGACAAGAAATATATGAGGAAACAAATTATACTTGATACTTTAAAACACTTTCAAGCTAGTGTAAAGACTAAAAAACAAGCCAAACAAGTGGTCTTTCAGCGATTGGCCAATAGAAGCATGAAGACACAACACAAGAAGAGGGTGAAAAGGGTGTTAAATCCCTAGCGAAGGTGCCAATTTGTTACACAGGAAAATCCCTTCTTAGGAAAGAAGCGATCCCTCTAGCCCAATGAGTGGGTCTAGTAACAACCGTGGTAATGAATACAAGCTTTCCTAGTTTAATGTTGAAGTAATACGAGAGAGGGAGATGGCCTACCTCATTCCTTATGCAGTCGTTTCCTCGACATAAATTTTGATCCTTTCACTTTTAGACTCATTCTTTATCATTCCTTCTATGTTTTAATACCAGTAAATAAGATCACATGACGAAAGACAAAAGATGCATCGCATATATATATTTCAAACAAACCCCATGAAAGATCAAGGAGTATCATGCTAAACCAATTAATATTAACAAATTCATGGGAAGCAAAGCATACTTTGTATTATTAAATGAACAAAAGGAAGCTTACAACCGGTTCCTTAATGTGGGAGGCCTCCTTCGGAGTGGAGATCCAAGTCCAAGCCTAGCCTTTCAATCTCTTCTCCTTCTTCGTCAAAACGACAACATCTAGGCACAATCAAGCAGAATAATGATAACCAGCAATGACCAACCATATATTCTAGAGTATTGATTCTTCTATCCTTTGCAAATGAAGACACCTTCTCCATTTTCAGCTGTGACTATACATTTTCCAATGAAACCTATATTTTTGATAAACTCAAAGCAGTGTTAGTGACAGTGGATGAAATCATCTCACCAGTTTGTTTATGTAGCTCCATTTGGCCTATCGGATGAATCTCTTTTGTATCAAACCCAAATGTAGCCCTTTTATAATCTGCTTTTGACTTTGGCTATGGAATTTGTGCTTGAAGAAATGCAAAGTGTATCTTTCCCTTTTCTGAATCAAAGGCTGAAAGCAGCCTACTTTGAGAACTGGGAGTTTTTTTCCAAAACTAGTTGTGTGTACTTGTCTTTAACATTTCATTCTTTATCTTTATCTCTTTGAAAGTGTCAAAGACAGTCTTCTTCTTCTCTCTTGTAGCAACTGTGCTTGTATGAATAGCTTTTTACTAATCTTGAGAAGTTGTTGTTTGCTGATATTCAGAAACTGTAGAAGTAATAGGAGTAGTAGACATGCTTTTATCACCTGCCTGTGTGGAAGAAGGTGTCTCTTCAGTAATAAAAATTACTTCTTTCTCTAATTCCTTGATGGGATTGACCTTAGGATTAAGCTTTGTCTTCTTCCTGTAATGAATTTTAAACACTTTTCTAGATGAATCAACCATTGGAGATGACCGATCTTCTCTAACTCTTTTCCCTGATCTTTCCTATGTAATAGGAGTATGCAATGCTGATGTAGACAACATCTGTTCTTTAACCTCCTATAGAGTACCTTCAATACATTCAAGTTGATTCATGTACTTTTCAATATTTTGTCTAGGTGTATGAAAATATGGTGTAGATTCATTTTCTACCCTCAATTTAGAAATGACACCAACTAGATCATAAGACCATGTAAAACTTGGGCTAAACTACATTTCTTTCAACAATTTATCTACTTCCTCCCCTGTTGTCCTGCTATTACATATAAAAGGCCCTATCTGTGTTTTGATTTTAAATTGAGATTTCTTTTTAAAAGAGACAAAATGCACTTCATCTGCATTAATCATTTGTCTAATATACTCCAATGCAAAAATCCTCATAGGGAGGAATTTTGGCAACTTATAAGGGGGAATATCATAGCCATAAACTCTGAGTTATGTATAATTTTGATAAAGGTACCAATCCCCTATTCTGGCTTGATCTGAAAACTGCAATACCTTTCTAATTTCTTCACTAATCCTGGGCTCTAGAGTGCTATCCAACAAACTGAGTGCTGGCTGAAGAAACAATTCCACAAACTGTTTATATGAATATTATTTATGTTCCTTCATGAATAATGAAGTCTAGAAAATGATTGACTGTTGATTTCCTTATTCATCCAATTTTTGTAAGGAAAACTTAAATTTTTCTCCTTGAGAGTATAAGAATAAGTAAACTAACACGGAGGCATAACTAAAAACCTCTTCAGTTGTGAATTTAATAAACTGATCATGGATAGAATCTATAAATTAATTGACTGAAGTTGAACATGATGGAGGGTTTGGAATCTATGGAGAATATGGACATGAAACCTATGATGGCTTCATCTACCCATTGGTCTGAATGATAAACAAGAAGGTAGGAAATGTCTGTGATGATTTGTTTGGACCTTTTATGGAAAATGGATGATGGAAATGGAGGGTTTTTCTTAGGTAATGGATCATTTTCAGTCATGAAAAACTCAAGAGTTTGAGCTCTCTTTCCAAAATTTAACTTCTGGTATATTTCAGTCAAGGCTTCTTGGGAAAATGGGGTGGCATTATTTTTGGTTGGGGCTTGCATAACTTTTTCAATGGTTTGGGCATTGATAGTCACTAAAATTTCTCCTATAGGAGTGACAATAGCTCTCTGGTTTGGCATATACCAAGCGTGGCATCTTCTAACAAAATCTGGGGCACTATGGGTTTGAGGAAAAATAAAATGAGGAAGATTGGAATCCCATAATTCTATATCATCATATTTATCCAAGAATTTATCTTCTAACCAGCATTATAGCTCAAAAATATCAAGGTCACAAAGCGTTTCATGGATTTTGTGATCTTTATCTGCTAAGGGTATGTGATGAAAATCAACTAGAGGGTGTAACAATAGACTTATTGGTTCTTCTAGTCCTTTCTTCTTGGGAGGCATGGTTGACTCTGTTGAAATGGAAGAAACGAGAATTTTTTGATACAAAACAGAAGCTGATACTAAAGAAAAACTTTGCAAGTTGAAAGGATGCGAACAACCATAGAGGAGGCTTTAATCCGTGGTAAGGTTGATCTCTGGAGTTTCTAGTGGTAATTGCAAATTTGAAAAACTGTGTAGAGAAGATTGAAAAATAGAATGAAAGTTTCAAACAGATGTTTAGCGGTGAATTGATGGAAAATTGAGTTTGTTTCCCATTTGAAAAGGGCACAGATACGTTTCCTAACTGTTAACAATTAAATTAATTGGCTAACGATTATGGAAAGGCAGGAATTAATTAGATTGGATAGGCCATAGTCCACGCTGGCATGACATGATTGGTGGAAGGATTAATGGTTTGATATGGCGGACAAGAGGGATTTCAGAGGGGTATAAGGTGGTAAGTGGTTTCATGCAAGGGGTGTGAAATCACCTGCTCATGACACGTAGTAGTGGGGTTAGGCTTTTGAAACCAAATTTTTGGATCCCCCCCCGACGTTAAGTCTCAGATGATGAAGGGGGGGGCAAAGTCACATGTCAGCCATCAGATTAAATGAGAATGTGATGGATAATCAACGATATGGGGGATAGTTAATGTATGTCAGAGTTTAATGAAATGTGGGGTAGGGATAAATAAAAGTGATGTGACATGGATGATTGGAGAATAAGGGAATGTAACATGTCATAATGGTAGTGGATAGTAATGGTGGTGAAGTATAACACATAGGATTTAAAACCTATGGTTTAAAGAATAATATTTCGAAATATTAAAGATAAAGCCTTAATAAACATGCGATTTCGAAAATGAATTTTTTCAACAAAGATTTTCATTTCTCTTCGAAATATAGCACCAGAGTATAGAAATTATATAACATAGGGTTTATTTCAGACTATTAAAACTTGTTTACTCCTTCAACTAGACCTTTATGGATGGAATGGAGGTTTGACTGCCTTATTTTAGTGAAAAACTGAAGATTTTTCATAGGCAGTTTAGACCCTAGACTTGAACTATATGAGATGGAATGTCATGATTTTAGACCTCTAAATGGAGATGAAATAGTGTAAAGGAGCAGTATATCATAATAGGACTCATTCAGTGATCAAAATTGTTGTTGAAGACTAACTGAAAAAGAAAGAAAAATTTGACTAAACCTAATGGAAAACTCTCAAAATAGTTATCTTTGATCACTGAAAAACTGACTCTAACAGTAAGTATTATAGATACTGGTGTGAGTGGTAGTGGAATGAGTTGGATCCAATGACCAACCTACTGATGGCATGTTTCTCAGGGGTGATAGCATATCCGGCATCCAAAAATGTTTCAGCTTGATTTCAAATTTTCCCGACTCGAGTTGACGACCACATTATTGTCACAAGGGTACATGGGTTTGTCTGGATGACAGGCGTGGATCCTCACATTTACTATAATTGTTTTATATTCTCTTATCGTGGGTGATATTTATGAGTGCACATCCTGTGGAATTTCTGCAATAAATTCGTACACATTTTTATATAACCCCGGGGTTGCTGGCACCTCAACATTGCGACTCACTGCAGGGAATTTTATGGGTTGATCGTCGAGGAATGTTATTTCCCTTTCTCCAACACTATCTGCATTTACACTGATCATTGTCATTCTTCCCACCCTCACCTCTTTGTGCTAGCACTTAACTACTTCATTAATGGCACACCTCAACGAATACTTGGCATTGCTGGATGAAAACATTTCCGGACAATAGGCCATGCTGGAGGCCATTCAATCGACGATGGATGTAAGACAGGAGGGGACATCTGGATCACATGTGAGATGTCGGGGTTCAGGGTAACTTGGATATCCTCTATGCAACAACACTCAGACAAAACATGGTTTTCATGACCTGAAACCAGATGCTCATCACTCGGGCACACGCAATAAACCACATTGTCCTTCCACTGAGACCAAATTGTTGATCTTTGGCTATGATTTCATGTGGGATAGGGTGGCAAGCCTATGCAAGAGGGTGTTGATCGAGCGATGGCACTTTGATCGGGAGAGCGATAAGGATATGTGGCAATGGTTAATTCTAAGTGGTGCCGCATTCTGAATATTTGCGTAAGGTGTGTCGATTACTAAATGACTGGTACAATTTTCACTTCTTGACTATGGAGGACGCTACTCGCATTCTGAAACTACCATGGGTTCGAGGTAGATGCTTCCTATATTTAATACATACTTGGTATATAGGTTTTAACCCAACGTCGGAGGTTCCACACAATCATCTGGTATGGGTCAAATTACCAGGTTTTTCACTGGAATTCTGGACATTGAAGGTCCTTTCTAAAACTGAGGATTCTATTGGCATATTTGTCTACATGCATTCAAGGGGACTTGGCATGCCCGAAAAATGTGTTTCACGGATTCTGGTTGAGCTGGGGTTTGCTAGTGACCTTACTGCATATATTGATTTGGCGCGGGACTGTGCAATTCACCATCAATGGGTTGACTATTGTTGCATCCCCTTCCCATGTATTTTGTGTCACAACACTAGACAGTTGGTTCAAAATTACCCATGACGACACTCCAGGAGGTGACCATACAAGACCAGGGATGTTTTGATGATGCATGCTACTATGATGGAATCACCACCCGCTGTGGGCGTAAAATCAGGTACATAACATTTTATCTCAAACCCCTCTCCTCCACTTTTTCATGATCTGCCTTTGGATTCTACCTTATCCCCCATGACTTCGGTGCCCGAAAACTCGATGGGTACAACCCTCTCTCCTCCACCTATCCATCGATTTGTGTCCACTGGGAACCTCGAATTCCCTACTGGACACCCTCCTCCATCTTCTGTTTCTCATGCACCCTCGGTTTCTGTTATACCATCCTATCCTGTATTCCCTCTCCCGACTGATTCCGTCGGGGTCATGGGACCATACCCATCCTATGAATCTACCCCCCCCCACCCTTCACAAAATTAGCGCTCTCGGATTGTTGTACCAACCCCCTCAAATTATGCCCCAACCTCATCTCCTCACAACTCGTTTGACAGTGAAATTGAGTTTCTATTCTAGAATCCCTCGCTGGACTTGTCTGAGATCCTGGTGAAACATTGTTATGATGGCACGCCACCTTTCTGAGTCAGCCCGACCTTCCGATCAAATTTCACAACGCGCCTCAAGGGGGACTTTTGGGGAGGGAGACAAAACTTGTTCGGGACACTGCAACATTAGTGAACCTTGAATTTTACGAGGTTCCCATCACTACCATTTTCAGTCAAGTACTTAGAGAGCTTTCCCCCAGGAAAAGTGGCTCATGATGAACTATATATCATTCAATATATGTGGCATGGGAGACCACTATAAATATCTCTCCATTAAGGACTTTTCTTAAGTCATGCAATCCATTTTTAGTCATGTGCCAGGAGACCATGACTGCATCGGGTAGGGTATATGCCTATTTTTGGAATATGTATCCAATGTGGGACATGGTGGTGGTTGATTCTTGGGGTCTCTCCGAGGGTGTGGTGGCTATGTGGAATCCTTTACTGGCCTGTTTTCGAGCGTATAGTTTCTTTGGTGGAATTATATTTTTTGGTTACATTTTTGGTTACAAGGAGCGTATACATTTTCTAAATTTATATGCACCTTATTCGAACCGCAATGTTTTCTGGAAAAGAATGGATGACAGTGATATACTCAAAATCGACTCTCTTGTTATTGCAAGGGAATTTAATGCCACTCTTTCCATAAAGGAACACTGGGGGAAATGATGTCGAAGGGATCCTATATCCGCATACCTTACTAACCTTTTTCTGGAGAATAATCTGCAGGACATTAAACCCCACAAGTTGTGCCCGACTCAGAACAACAGACAGACTGGAAATGATTTCATGGGAAAGAGGCTTGATAGATTCATACTTTATGAGAATTTATTGGAACGCCTGGGGACTGTACAAATGAGGGTGGCGAAAATTTCCATATCGGACCATCATCCCATTATTCTTAGTTGGTGCGATGTCATGTTTCTGCGTGGGCTGCCTTTCAAATTTAACTGGGTATGGCTCAAGGACCAGGATTTTCAGAAATTGGTCACTGAGCACTGGGTGGATATGGCAGATTGGGGATAATACACTCCCATGGCTTGGATGGGAATGGTAATCAAGGGACTGAAGGCTAAGGTAAAGATATGGGAGAGGATAAAGAAAAAGCGCCTCATCACTGAACTTACTACTATAAATTCTGAAATCAGAGATATGTTCCATAATATGGATTCACGGGGTGACCACATTATGCTCTGGAGGCGAGTAAAGGACTTCGAGTAACGTAGTAGTAGATATTATATATTTAGGAATAGAATTGGTGCTTAAAGAGTCAGGTAGTGTGGCTACAGGCTCGCGACAAAAACACAAAATACTTCCATAGCATTTCCAACCTACGTCGACAACGAAATAGTATTTGGAAGATCGTAAATGAAGGAGGTGAGGAGTTTCACTCCACGGTGGATATACAATCGGAGGCTATCAGACATTTTCAAAACTGTTTTAAAGCTCGGGAGGGTGAACATGTGGATGATCAATTATGGTTGGCCCATGAATACCCTACCATGTTCGAAGACGACTAGAATGAGGCACTATACCGGGAGATCAGCGAGGAAGAAACTCTCAGTGTTCTAAATAATTTTTCACATGACAAGAGCCTAGGTCTAGACAGATGGATCATAGAATTTTTCTTGGAATTTTTCCCATTGATGGGGAGGGATATCACTTGAATGGTGGAAGAGTCACGGCTATATGGCCACATCACTGGTTCAATAAATTCTACGTTTATTGCCTTAATTCCTAAGGGCTCGACACCAACAAATTTTTATGATTTTCGATCCATCTCCTTATGCAACATTTTTTATAGGCTCATCTCCAAGGTCATCACAGAGTGGATTAAGAAGTGTCTCTCTACATATATCTCAAAGGAAAAATTTGGGTTTTTACATAATAGGCTTATACACGATGTCGTGGCCATCTCATAGGAAACACTGCATACTATCCACACACGAAACATGAAAGGTATTGTGATGAAGGTCGATTTATCAAAGTCAAACGACTGTGTGGATTGGGAATACCTCATAGTCATTCTGAAAAAAAAAGGTATAACAAATAGGAACACAAAATGGATTATGACTGTGTTAACTCTGCCTCTTTTGTTATCATCATAAATGGATTACCTACAAAGTTCTTCAGGGCAGGGTGGGGCCTCAAGCAGGGATTCTCTCTATCCCCGCTTTTGTTCATATTGGTTATGGATGGTCTAAGCCATCATATTACGAGGGATACTAGGGAGGGAATTTTTGTTGGAGTCTGGGTTTGCAGATCGGTGTCGATCACACATAACTTTTTTGTGGATGACATCCTGGTCTTCGGGCGGGTTGTTCTCACACAATGGGAATACATATCAACAACATTTTCTTGATTTGGAAATGCAACTGGTTTGATGGAAAATAAAAAAAAGTCCTGTATATTACACTCGGAGTCGGCAGAGGAAAATGCTTCCAAGATCACTATAATGTTTCAATACACCACAAAGAATATCAAGGAGGGTCTCAGCTACTTGGGTTTCTGGCTAAAGCCTTCGAGATACAAGGTGGAAAACTAGTTATGGTTACTAGAAAAATAAAAAAAGAAGATTGGGACATGGTCACACAGATGGCTCTCCATTGGAGGTAGGCACATCCTTGCAACAACAATACTACAATAAATCGCGGTCTATTGGACACATTTGTATGTCCTGCCTTTGAAAACCATACATGCAATAAATGGATATATGGCACATTTCATATGGACTAGGGGTAGGTCGGGTCAAAAATACCACCTGACATGGTGGGAACATATTGCCATTCCAAAGGACACAGGAGGGTTAGTATATTATGGACATCAAACATCTTGGATCGACCTTCATCATTAAGTCCTTGTGGCGAGGTATGGTAAAACGTAGGGATTGGAATTTCATAATTTTATAAAAATATCTCATGGAACATGAGATGAGTTTCTAGTATAAGGAAGCAGAGTTGGGAAAATCCCAAGGCTTTTGCATCTGGTTAGGTTTTTGAAAAACGTGGAGCATTTTTCATTAGCGCTTATGCTAGATGTATGGTGATGGTGGATCGATCCTCCTATACATCGACAACACTGGGGACCGCCGATTGGACCACACCTCACCCATCGGATCCTACACACTACACTCTCAGGGGATCTTCCTCCTTTCACAGGTCATTGGAAGATATATGAACGACATCCCGATATGGAAATCAGCTTGGGACTTGGATCTCCGGGGATAAGAGATCACTGTCTGGGTCCAATATAAATCTATATTACAAAACATCGACATCCATTGTGAGGGGGAAGCAGACATACTAATATGGGAAGGTAATTATAAGGGGGAAGGCATACAACTGAGGGACTTATATTGATTTATTATAAAATCATATCACAACCTCATGGAGGACGGTTGGTTTATGAGGGTGTGGAAATTGGGACTGCCACATAAGCTAACTATTCTATGCTGGCTCATATGTAAAAACCGAAATCTAACTTGGGAGAACCTCAGAAAACGGGGATGGATTGGATTTGGTATATGCATTTTGTGTCTCATTGCTGATAAAAATAACGGCCAATTATTCTTTAAATTCCCTTACACGTTGGAGGTATGGTATCAGATTTGTCTGCATTTGCAGGTCGCTTTCCACCCATTGGACAACCTTCAACAATGTCTGGATTTATTGCATATGCACCAAAAATGCACACTCATCCCATACTGGTTATTATGGCACATATGGAAAATTAGGAACAACTACATCTTTGAGGGGAATAAGACCTGTCCTCTCACGACCACACAATACATTATTATATCATCTCATGGATCCATCGTGCCCACAAAACCACCTCAAGACCTCTCTCACAAGTTACGACCACATACTATCTACTTACCTGCGAGTTATTTTGATGGAGCTGCTCAACAACAGGTTTGCAGATGTGGGGTCTAGTTAAGGGTGGATCAGAGATCTCAGTACTAAATCTACTGGAACTGCTCCAACGACACATATAGTAAAGGGGAAATGGTAGCACTTTGGGGTCTACTGTGGATATCTAGACTCTTGTCTATTGAGAAAATCAACATATACAGGGACTCAAAGGTTTTTTTTTTGTAACAGTCGGTTGCTATTTTGTATTCCAAAAAAGAGAAGGAAAAGATCATTTTTTACATGCTAGAGTTCTTGAAGTGCAATAGAGGAAGTAGCTACATCAAAATGCTACATCTTCTTTGCTTATAATGTTCAAGAAGAAATTAAATACAGACAATGCATAGATGCGAACGAACTAAGATAGAAGAAAGACAAACTTAAAAGACATGCTTAATTAGAGAAGAGGAGATCATATCAATGCTAATATGGCACACTGTCGAGGCATCCGTGTTGTCCTCATTGCCAGTGTTCCTCGCATTGTTGGAACTGGAGCTAGGTGTTGTGCACTTCTCCAAGTTGTATTTGAGGATTTGAACTGACTCTTCAGCACGAGTGCACTGATTGGAGAGTGCATTGTACTGTTTTTGGAGAGAAGTAACCCTGTGGAGGAATACATTTACATCTGCTTCATCTTTTTCGTCTAGGATCTTCACTTATGTTTGCAGCTTTGCATCAAGAATTTTTTAATGAGCTCGGATTTTCTCCAGCTCTGCTTGCAGATCCGCGCAATGAAGGCAATCTTCATTGCGAGCCATACTAAAGGTGAAAAGAGAACAAGAAGAAAACATAGGTCAATAGAGAGCGAAGATCTGGAGTGGTCAAAGTTCTCAATAATGTTGTGCAGAGGCAAGAGAGGGGAGAGTGCGGATTCTACAGAGGGAAAAGAAGGAATGCAAGACAAAATTCCAGGGGAGAGAGGGAAAGGAGAATCCCAAGGCATGATCAAAAGGGCTCTGATAAGGGGACACCAATAGCGACCACAATAGGAAGAGGCAAGAGGATCCATGAGGATGCGGAGATTAGGTAAATAAATAGAACAATGCAAGGGGAGGGAGGCAACACGGGGGGAGACCCAAGGCGATAAGGTCACGGGGTAGCGTAGGGAGGGAATACGAATTGTTCTGCTGAGATCAGAAATTTTAGTGGGAGGGATCTGAATAAATCTTAAGATTGTCTACAATAAGGTCATGGCAGAGGCATAAGATATGTGGTATTATTACAAAATATTTTCCCCAAGATTCGAGTGCAGGCTCTATTTGTGAGTTGATCAACATCCTTGTTGTTTCTACAAAGGATGTGGTAGAATGTTTTTCCTTCCATATCTTTTGAGAGGCTCTTTGCTGATTGTTTGTTGGAGAGCTATGTTGCTTATCGGTCGATCGTGGCTCATCATATTGATAATTATGGAAGATTCACCAAAAATCATTGCATTAGAGAGGTTGAGATTTCTTAGCTGATATAAGCCTTAGAGGAGGGCAAAAGCCTCCGCTCTGTTATTGGAGACGATACCAAGACCCCATTCAAATGAGGTAAGAATGTTACCATTTTCATTTCTAATGATGCCTCCTGCGCATGCAATGCCCAGATTCATTTTTTATGCTCCATAAAAAAAGAGAGTAGGTTTTGCACAACTGTTCACCCATTCAGTGAAGTCCTTATCTTTGAGTTGTATCTTCCAGCTTGTGTCTTTCCAAGAGGGTTGATTTGAAGGGGGCTTGAGAATGCCAGTGTTGTACCAAAGACTACCAATAAAACTCCTTTCTTCCACACAAAGTTCGCTGAAGTCAATTTTGCTATTGCATAAGGGTAAGGCTCCAATATTTGTTGCAGACCTTCCTATAAGAGGGCTTTTTGTCATTGAATATCTTCATGTTTCTAGTGAGCCAGATGTTCCATAAGAGTACATATGGCAGAGTGTCCCAGACTCTTCTCACCAGATTGTTCTTCTTTTTCCCCCATGGATAATTGCTCCTCCAAGTTTGAATTACCTCTACTATGGTGCCATGTTTCTCCCAAAGAGGTTGATAGGAGGGGGTTAGTTCAGTCCAGAAACGAGTAGCAAATGGGCACCCAATGAAGAGATGGAATGATGTCTCTTCAACACCTTGACAGTTGGGGCACATTGAAGGACCGAGCACACCCCTTTTCTTGAGATTTTCTAAAGTTAGAATTTTCCCTTTAAGGAGTGTCCATGTGAAGATATTAATCTTGGGGATAGCTTCCAATTTCCACACTGTTTTCAAATTAGGCTAAATAGTTGCGGGGTAGTTATCACTGCAGATTTTCTTATAGGCTGCTTTAATGGAAAATGTTGAGCTAGAGGGGTCCCAACAAAAGCTATCTATGTTGTCTTTTTTCAAAGGGGCAACGCCATGGAGGTGATTTTGAAGACTGTGTAGATTAGCTTCCAAATGAGTAGGAACTATGGGAAAGTGCCAACCAACCCAGTTTTTGGAATGGCCAACCCTTTTAGAAAAATGACTTAAGAGGCTAAGGCCCTGATTACTAAAATGAGAGAGGATTGGATGAGTACCAGGTCTGTCCCAGATGGGCTTCTGCCCCATAATTCTATATTTTCCAATATTTATAGAGTTTCCTCCCATGGGAACTTTAGAGAGATTCTAGGCTAAAAAAGGAGTGAATTTCTTACAGAGGGCCCAAATTTTAGAGCAAGGCCTATTAGGGATGTCATGATCTAGAAGATTCTACCGGGGAGAGTTAAGATACTTGACCTCCAAGACTCTTTTCCACCATGTCTATTTCCCACTGATTAATCTCCATATAATATTCCCTCCAAAAGCACTGTTCAGAATTTTGGGAGAATGAATTCCAATCCCTCCATGTTCATGATCTTGGATTACCTGTCTCCACTTGACAAGGTTGTATATTTTCTTCTCCTTTTTTCCACCCTGCAAGAGAAAGTTCTTGAGGATAGCATCGAATTTGTGATGAATTCTAGCAGGGGCTTGAAGGAGGGTGAATTGATACAAGGGCAGAGATGAGAGGCCATATTTGAGGATGACAATGCGCCCTGCAATATTTATCCATGAGGAGCCCCATTTTTGCACTTTTCTCTTCATTTTGTATATGGTGATGTTCCATACTTTTGCCTTTAAAGGGCCAGCACTAACAGGCATGCCCAAGTAATTGAAGTGGTCCCAATTCAGATTGCAGGGGACTCCAAATATATGAGAAATGCTATGAATGCTTTGGTTGGTGGCATTCCAACCATAAATGCATATTTTTTGAAAATTGATCAAGCCTCCAGAGTAAAGCATGAATTTTTCCAAGATGGTTTTAAATCGCTAAGCAATTTTGTTGGATTCTCCTCCCATCAAAAGAGTGTCATATGCAAATTGAGAGTGATTCATATTTTTGACACTGTTGTTGAATTTGATGCCCATGATAATGCCAGCTCGTCTCATATGATCCAAATCCCTACTAAAGGATTCTACCATGAGGATAAAAGTATAGGGTGAAAGAGGGCATCCATGTCTAAGACCTCAGGAATATTGAAAGGAGGGTGCTAGTCTGCCATTGACAAGGGGAGAGATCCAAGGGCCTGAAATGCAAGAGTTAACAAGGGCGAGGAAATTTTGGTCAAAGCCCATTTTCTTGAGCACAACAGAGAGGAAAGAGTGCTTGACCCTGTCGAAGGCATTGGCAAGGTCGAGCTTGAGGATAAAACCTTTTTCTTTGCAAGAAATTCTTGAGTGGATAGCTTCTTGAACAAGGAGGATGGAATTAGTGATTTTCCTTTGGGAGATGAAGCCTCCTTGATTTTTTGAGATGAGGTTGTGGAGGTGGGGCTTGAGGCACATGGCAAGGATTTTAGTGATGAGTTTATAGGATGAACTGCAAAGGGAGTGGGTCTAAATATAGAGAAGGAAGAGGGTCAGTTTTCTTTGGGGATAAGGGCGAGGAAGGTGGAATTAGTGTAGCCCCCAATTTTCTTCTTCCTTTGAGTCCATTGTATCATTTTAACCAGATCCTTTTTTATAAGATCCCAGTAATTCATGTAGAAGTTGATAGAGAACCCATATGGCCCAGGATCTTTGTTCAGGTGCAAAGACCAAATTGTATGCTGGACTTATTCTTCATCAATCTCTTTGTTGAATGCATTGTTCATCTCCTCTGTAATCATGACTAGAAGATATTGTAATAGATCGGAGTAATCTTCCGGCAATTTTGTTTCAGTAAGGAGATCTTTGTAATGCATGGTGGCAGCAGCTTTAATTAACTCTTGATATATCTGAATTTTACCTTCCGCATCGATGATGGAGGAGATATTATTTCTAGTTTTTCGAATAGTGACTTGTTTGTGAAAAAAATCAATGTTCTTATCCCTTGCTTGAAGCCACAAATTTCTAGATTTGACTCTCCAATTCTCCTCTTATTTTCTATTGGCTCTAAAGAGCTGCCAGTATAGATCTTTTTCCTGATTGGAGCAGTCTTGATTAAGGCCATGTAGGTCGATACAGCTATGGACAACGTCTAGCTTAGTTTTGATTTCAAGCTTGGCCTTTTTCGGTTCTTTATAATGAGTTTTGGCCCATTCCTTCAAGGCCATTTTGATTTTTTTTTAACTTGGTTTCCTAGATGAAGGCAAGAGATCCCTCAATATGCTACATCCAATTATTGCGAATCAGTTGCCTTGCTTCCGGGATATCGTTCCACAACGGGCTGTATTTGAAAGGTATGGACCAAGAGAGTGATGATCACCAAATGTGAGGGTGATCGAGTAGTGGTCGGAGGCAGAAAAGGAGAGAACATTGGTAGAGGAAATGGAATAATATGAAAGGAGTGGGAAAACAACAAGAATTATGTCAAGCCTCTCCATGATGTTCCCTCTACCAATCCTTCTATTGCTCCAAGTGTATCTGTGGTTTTTTGGAGCAATATCAACCAGCTCGTGGTCTTGCATCATGAATTATAGCTGATCTCAAAAAGGATCCAGATTAAAACAGCCTCCACTTTTCTCGTTTGCATGTAGGATTAAGTTGAAATCTCCTCCCATAATAGTGTTGCTGCTGTCTTCATTATCTATGTCTTCTTTAAGAGAATTCCAACAAAGAAATTTGTCCCTATAATGATTAGGGCCATATACATTGTAAACAATAATTTCTTTGTGATCTTTAGTGCTTTCAAGTACCACTTTGATCCAGTTATGGGTTGTTGTTGCGTTTTGTATTTCTAAGTGATGTAGCTCCAAAGGGTGGCCAGCCCACCTAAGGCTCCCCTTGATTCAGTTTGGGTGCCTTCATAATGCTTCATTTTGCCTATTATTGTTTTCATCTCAATAGCTCCCTGCTTAGTTTCCTGCAAGAGAATGATATCCGGCTTTTCCAGATTGATTAAGTCTCTTAGGGCTACTATTTTGGAGGGGTGCCCTAGGCCCCTGTAGTTCCATGAGAGGAATTTCATCATTACAGAAATGCAGATAAAAAATTTGCCTTCCCTCCTTGATCCTTTTGTCCTGCATCTTTATTATTCTGCCCCAATATATAAGTTTCAATAGGATTCTGAGTTCCAAGCGCTATATCATTTTGAGAATTTTCATTGCGATGTTGCTTTGAATATTTCCTTCCAGGGCCTTGTTTTTTAGTGTTTTCCAGCGTTGCACCATGCTCCTTCACAGAGTTTCTTGTGATTCAGAAAGAAGAGGGGTCAGAAGAGGAGGATGAAGGATCAGGGACGATGGGGGAAAGGCAAGGAGAGGTAGGATGGGAGGGAGTGGAAAGTATGGGGGGGTCCTCATCAGGGGGGGCAATGGAGGAGAAGGGATTGGAGAGATATAGGGAAGCATTGGAGGGTGGAGTGGGAGAAACAATAGTTTGTTGAGAGGATTCCAGGATCTTGAGAGAAGATGTGGAGGGTGGGTCAGATTTACGAGGGGGCGCAGAGGGGATGTTATTCCTGGGATTAGAGGAGTTTTTCTTTCTCTTGATAGTTTCCCATTGCGAATCAGTCTCTAGATTTTCAATATCAATAATTTTTTAACAACGATTTTCAAAGTGGCCATATTTGTGACATACCTTGCATTTAAATGGGATTTTTTCATAGTCGAGTTCCTAAATATGTGTCCATTCATCAAATTTTAGCTTGATTGCCTCAAGGAGTCCTTTGCCCAGATCCACCTCAACACAGATCCTGGCGCAAGCTTGCATGTTATCCTTTAGATCACTTCGGTCTATGAATTTGATGACAACATTTCCAATGGCTCGAACAGATTCATCCCCACAGCAGTGCAAGGGAAGGTGAGGAAGGCGCACCCAGACAGGAACAAAATTTGGTACATCTAACTCTGGATCAAAATCCGACATCCATTTGTTAAGGTACATGCCTCTGGTGTCCATAAAATAAGGTTCATTCTTGAAGATTAGGTCTTTATCTTCTTTCGTCTCGAAATTAAAGGTGAAATAGCCTTTGCCGCAGAAACGAATGGATATTTTGTTGTTGATTTTGTCTGACCAGTTGCGCTCGACCCATTTTTGAACAGTCTTCAGCGAGGGCCTGAGTCCGGTAAATTGACCAATGAGGCCCTTATCTGCAAGAGAGAGGGCATCCATGTGCAGGATAGAAGGTGGAAGGGTTGCCTCTTGGATTCCATCGAGCTTCTTCACAAATTTTGAGATTGCCGACCTAGGGCGAGGAGGAGCCAAAGAGTTGATCAGGGGCGGAAAAATCCTGGGCCTAATTCAGAGAAGAGGCCACCTCTGGGGACGAATCCAGAGGGGTCATGCATGATCAGGAACAACAATCAACAGCTAGGGCACTGCAGACAGAGCACGGGCTCAGGCTAGCAGCGCGAGAGTGAAAAAAAAGAAGAAGAGGGACCCAAAGGTTATCATAGACCATATGAATTATTAAAATGGCTTCAACCCTCCATAGCTAACCCACTAGCTCGAACACATCAGGACCTTACGAGCTACTTGCCAGAGCATCAATTTCACACACATTTTCAAGGAGCAGAATCAAATGACGGATGTTTTATCAAAAGTTGGGTTGGGCTACACTGATGGACAAATGCACTATATTTTGTTAGATGCAGAATGTATCACGCCTCAAGGCACTATTCATATCACGTGAACATGCCCTTCACATTATTTTTGGTATCACACCTCTATGCTTATTATAACTTTTCTTTATTGTAAATACATGTCTTTCACACACTTCCTACTTCGGCATGGAAACACATAGGTTTTTTTGGTTATTGTCTACAACTTGGGCACTATCACGATTTTCCAGCCTACACTCTTTTTACCCTATATTTTTTGCTCATTTTTGGTACGGTCCTGGTCTGGGATTCCTTTATGATTTTAGCCTATTTATGTGACTAGATTAGGGCTGGGAATGGGGACACTTTTGAATTGCTTGTCTCTTCACATTTCCATTGTGTCTACAAATTATATGGGTGGTCTTTGATCATAGAATTTGTTGATACCTGATGTGCATCGAATACTGACTTTTGGTTATTGATACATGTATGCTCATGGCTAGTAGACTACATTTTTGTATGATATGGTTGTTGCATCTGCAGTGAATTTGGTCTTATGTACACGACATATGCACTAGCACATTATATAAGCCGGGTTTTTTCACACTGAAGAAAATATATATATATATATATATATATATATATATATATATATTGTAATTTCTTTTAATCTAATTATTTTATTAATTTAATTATATGTAAATATATCTCAAAATAATATTCCATTTATAATAAACAATACTTTTCTTCGACTCAATTATGTATGCCATTTTCTTTGAAACATGCCAATAGAATTATGCTCATTCATGTTTTCGGTTAACCCATTTGTTTAGGCATATACTTTATAATATTAAAAAATAATTTATGAAGTATGAATGAAAATGTCGAAATGAAGCATTGAGGGAATATAAATTGGAAGAAGAACTCCTTTCATGTTATGCAAGCCTGTTGTGAAGAGAATTGGAAGATAAGTACCTAAGCACTTGAGGGAACCACCAAGGAACTCTTGGTTGAGTGAAGGGATCTCCTGATGTTGTGCAAACACCATTGAGACTACATTTGGAGTGAGATTAGACCCTAACTCTACAAGTAGAAAGAATCCATACTAACCTCTTAGCGGAGGAAGGAGAGTGGCCTTCATTCTTACACCATCAATAGCCTATGAGATGTTTCCCTTAGGGTACTTGATATGTGGAACAATTGAGAAACCACCCATCACAGTTGGGTGGAAAATTTGGGCATGGTGTGATCTTATAGGAACTCATGAATTAGCTTAATGACGGAAAGTGGCCTTCATGAATTTGTCCTATAGTACTAAGTAGAACACCCCTCATGGCTTCTTGGTCTAGCTCAAGGGTGGCCAACCCCATGAAATATTGTAGTGTAGTTGAGCCTATGGTGGAGTGGAACATGAATCACCCTTAATCAGTTGTAGACAACATAAGATATAGATTACATATGTATCATTGTGGACTTCATCTATGTAGTATAAACTATGTTAAAAACAAAGAAATGATCGATGCTTAAATGTATTATGTTTATGCGCTTGTCTACTTAATGAGAATTATGACCTGTAGGATGTTTATTTATGATGTGAGATAGTAGAGCTAGTTGTATAATTTTGACATGACACAAGTTCAAACTTTAATATACTTATGTCCAGTCCTTTCATGTGAAGGACAAGAAGTAAATGACTCCACCATGGGATTAAAGGACTTCTAGTCCCATCCATGGCTAGTGTTCACATTTTGTCATCAAATACTTTGGAGAGGCTCTAGACTAACCAAAGTATTCAAAGGGTCTTAAGATTGGTGTGGATATCAAGGACATGGAAAAAATAATTGATTCAAAAGGGGAGGCTCAAGGGAAAAAATATTTTTAGAACATCTGATGGAAAACATTAAAGAGTTCACTAAAGAAATTTAGGGTTGTTTGGGGCCACCTAAACAACCTTTCGTCAATTCAGTTTTGGAGCTTTCTCTCCCTATTTTCTCTCTCATACTCTTGGAAACCTAGAGTATCCCTAGAGCACTTAGAATTGGAGTAAAAAAGGAAAAGCAAGGACAAGGAATCAAAGGGAATAAAATATCAAGCAAGGAAGAGAAGGAATCAAGCGACTACAATGTAATTAGGCTTGCAGGTATTAAGTTTCATGTATGATTTCCTTGCATGTAAATCCTGGTTGTGAATAACCTTGATTAGGCCAAGGAATCCCTTGACCGATAATGGTGGGATACACGGTAAATCCTAGTAGAGGGTGGAGACCTCGTAGGCCTAGGAATCCCTTGACTGGTAATGGTGGGATACATGTTAAATACGAGAGGTTGAGACGAAAAAATTCCTCACGGTTTAGGTGGAGATATCCGAAGGCATCCATGCTTGTTTAGGGCCTAGTGATCCCTTAACCAATATATGGCAGGATTGCGGTAAAGCCTGAGGTGTGTTCATTGTTTGGGCCTAGTAATCCCTTGGTGGGATATACGGTAAAGCCCAAGGAAGACTTGATTGGTTCCATTGTGGGTCCCACATTCATGCTTGGAATATGGCACGGGGATGATTAGATGAAAGAAATATTTGGTTCAGCCCAATCTATGGTCGGGTGGTACGTGGAAGTCCCTAACTTGTTTGGATTTTGCATATGTTAATAAGAGATATTTTCCTCTAGTGTTATATGTGTAAATGTACATGTTAATATGTGGTTTCTGTGGTTGTTCTATCTATGTTATTATATTTGTTACATGCTAGTTATAAGCATGGTTTTATGACATATATTAGTTATGGATTTTATCATGTTTTGATTAGTAAATGAATGAATAATAAATGTATGACCTAATAGATGATAATGCAACTATTATGTGGAGGAATCAATCCTTCTTGAATAATCTCAGATAAGTATGAAACACCTATGCTCATATATGTTGTTATGACCTGTGGATTACATGTTTATGATATGTTTGACGAAATGCCTGTCATGGATAGTAGGGGTCAGTTCAATTCCTTGCGCCAATGTTTTCATTAGTATCTTGAATTCATGGTCATTTATCATTTATTGAAGTTTCATGAAGTTCTGGGTAGAGGCCTGAGACCTAGCCTTGAAAATGTGGCATGAGATCAAGGGTCACTGGCTCAAAATTTACTGAAAAGGGCCGCAATTTTTGGCATGCCTTGCTGTGGGAGCGACTGGAGGGCCTCAGTCACATGCATGGCTTGTCATGGGAGAGACTGGAGGTCTAGGTCAACAAAATGACAAGTTGTATCAGGGGTTAGGCACCTGAAAGGGTTAGTTTTCTACTGAAGGTTCTGTAGCTCCTCAGTAAGGTCAGATTGGTCTTGTCTTGTTAGTTCCACTTCCTAAACTATAAATGGGTAGTTGAATCACATCATAGTAACTATTTGCCACATTTTTACCTCGGTGGACCAGTTATCTAGGGTAAATATGGGAGCAGGGTGTTACAGAGTGGTATTAGAGCATGGTTCACCCTTGGGCTAGATGGGCAGAATGTGTTGGTTATGCATACATGTCATTTGAATATGTGTTATTTACGATTGTAGTCTATGTTCTTGTTGTGTATGTATGGTGGTGGTCACTATTACAGTTGTGTCTCCATGTGAAATTTTTTGGTGTTGTTGTTGGATGTGTTTGTCATGAATGCATGTCAGTTATGAATTTTTTATGCACCTCAATATTCATATGTCATTATGCATATATTTTCATGGTTATAGTTTCCATGCATGAGGTCATGGTATGTAGTTGGTATGGTCCTGCATGATAGCTGGATAATGTTTGAAATTATTATTATAAGTTGATATGATTATTATTTACATGTATTTCATTTATTTGGTTGATCTTGCAAATGATATATTCTCCCCATAATTACACTAAGGTATGTTGATTATGTTATGTTTTGTTTTATCTTACATGGAATACTTGCACGAAGAATATCATAGATGACTAGCAAGATGGTAGACCAAAGTTCATGAGACTCTCTCTATGGAACATGTGAGCACCATGGTGGTGTGCACTCTTCTGACATAGCAGACACATTGAGAAATTTAAAGGAAAAAATAAGAATTTGCAAATCATATAATTACATAATCATTCAGGTACAGAAGAAACAAGCAGAGGTCAATGCAGTTTATATCCTTCAGATTTTGTTACATTTTCAGAGATAGAGACCGCTTAGGATCAACCACAGGTAGGAGGATAGGAATCATGGGGCATATGGAAGTAGGTCTCAAGGTGGGCACAAGTCAGATAGGGATGAAATGATCAGATATGGAAGGTTCTTCAATATTCCGAATTTGAGAGGTGATGGATGCATGTTCTATTCTACTTCTAGTTATGATAGGTACCATGGTCATCATCGTTATCATCCTTACAAGAGGAGTGACAAGGGATATTTGTCATTTGAGTTCAAGAAATCAAAGACACCTACCTTTGAGGCATGGTTACTCGGGATGAAGAATTTCTTTGATCTACATGATTACACAGAGAAAATGAAGGCCCAGATAATTATTTTTAGTCTCAAAGGGAAATCATACATCTGGTGGGAATATGTGAAGCGAGTTAGAGACATCAGGAAAAAAAATTTAAGTTGGTATGAATTCAAGAAACTATTCAGGAAGAAGTACTTGTCAGAGACGTACTATGACAGTAAATCCAAGGAGTTTTATGAGCTAAAGATGGGTTCGATGACAGATGAGGAGTACATGACCAAGTTCTTGGAGCTATTGAGGTATGTATTGTATCTTAAGGATGAAAAAGCCAAATTTTAGAGATTTTTTAGTAGATTACCATTAGCATTTATAGATTGGATCGAGGATGATGAGGCTTGGTCACTTGAGGAATTCATTGGGAAATTGAAGTATTGTTATGAGAAATAAAATAATAATATAGAATATTAACAAGGTTGGAAACGGAAAGATAAAGCTAAAGGTAAATGGAAACCGAAGTGGAAAAGACCCAAAAATGCAGGAGAGAGAAAAAGTTGCACCTTACAAGAAGATCAATGGGTCATAGTCTCGAGGATGTTGGGCAGAGCATTCCATGGATCTATGCAGTATTGGATAACAAGAAGATGAATAACCAAGAATATATTATCAACAAGGACGGTAATATTTTTGATCAAGTTGTTTCTATTTTGATTGACCCTGGATCTAATTATAGTTATGTTAGTCCTAACTTGGTGGATACGTGTGGTTTGAATAAAGAAGTGCATGAAGAATCTTGGTTAGTGCAGTTGGCTACAGGTACAAATAAGAGAGTTCATCATTGGGTAAGATATTGTGCATTCAAGTTGAATGGTATGTCTACCTCAACACATTTTAATGTACTACTGTTGGGATCATATAGTATTATTTTAGGGTATGGACTGGTTATATATTCACATGACTAAGGTGGATTATTATGATAAATATATTGAGTGTTTGGATGACAATGGAGAACAAAGAATCTTGCAGGGTAAGAAGAAGGAAACATCAGTTAGAATGGTGACAGTTGTGCAGAAAAAGCGTAGTTAGAGAAAATGGTGTGTGCTATCTGTAGTGCATATTTCTAGTGAAAAAGGTGAGGATGTTAAGGATGAAGAGGTATTGATCAAGTACCCAATTTTAGATATATTTTAGGATGTATTTCCCACAAATATTTTATATTTTCCATTTCACAGGGAAGTGGGATTTTATATTGATTTGGTACTAGGGGAAACACCATCATCAAAGACACCATACAAGATGAGCACACCATAGTTAGTAGAATCGAAGTTGCGGTTGAAGGAAATGCCTGACAAGGAATAAATTAGGACAAGTGTATCACCTTGGGTGCACCAGTTTTGTTTGTGAAGAATAAGGATGGTACTCTCAGGTTATGCATTTATTACAGGAAGTTGAACAAGGTGATGATCAAGAATAATTATATGTTTTCGAGGATTGATAAAGTTCTTGACTAGTTGAAGGAAGAAACATTGCTCTCGAATATTGATATGAGATCAGGATATCATCAGGTACACATCAAAGAAAATGACATCTACAATATTGTTTTCCAAACTAGGTATGGGAATTATGAGTGTGGTGTAGATCCATTTTGTTTGAATAATTCTCCAACTATTTTTATGTGCTTCATGAATAGTGTGTTGTGTCATTATCTGGACAAGTTTTTCATTGTGTTCATTGATGATATATTGATATATTATAAGAATGAGGAAGAGCATGAAAAACACTTAGAATAAATATTGAGATTTTTGAGAGAGAATCAATTGTATCCCAAGCTTAGAAAATATAGTTTCTTTCAGACATAGGTACATTACTTGGGGCTTGTGGTTTCCAAGGAAGGTATAGCAGTGGATCTGGAAAAGATAAGGGTTATCATGGAATGGGAAGCTCCTAGGAATGTAGATGAGGTAAGGTCCTTTATGGGGTTAGTAGGTTATTATAGGAGGTTCATTAGGAATTTCTCTCAGATTACCAATCCTATTACGTCATTGCAGAGGAAAGGTAATAAATTTGAATGGACAAAGGAATGTGAAACTAGTTTTGAGCAATTGAAATAGTTGTTGACAAATGCTTCAGTTCTAAAGATTGTAAATTTGAATAAAGAGTTTGTAGTGTGTAGAAAATATTTCAAGAAAGGTCTTGGTGGAGTACTTATGCATGAAGGACATGTAGTGTGCTATGAATCAAGAAAATTTGCACAAGAAAAATTATCTTACACATGATCTCGAGTTGGTAATGATAATCCATGCATTGAAGATGTGGAGGAATTATGTTCTTACAAGGAGGTTTGTATTGATGAGTGATCACAATGGGTTGAGGTATCTATTTGACCAACCAAATATGAATGCCGGGAAATCTATATGGTTGGCTACGATTAGTGAGTTTGAATTTGAGATCAGGTACGTAAAAGGTAAGGAGAATAGGGTTGCAGATGCTCTTAGAAGGAGAGTACATGTGAATCAGGTTGCAACTATGAGTTCTTGTAGGACATAATTACAATATCAGATATTACATGAAGGACAGTAGGGTGACAGGTACATGGAGCTTAAGCACAGGTTAGAGAAGGGTACATATAATTAGGATTTGGATTATTGTCTCACAGAAGATGGCTTGGTCAGATTTAGGGAGAAGATCTATGTGTTGAATGATAGTGAGCTCAAGAATATTATCTTGAGATAATTTCATCCTAATATGTACTTAGGTCACTTAGGCTACCATAAGACATTGACAACAATGAAGAAGGAAGTGGCATAGTTTGTGGCTAGATGTTTGAATTTTCAACAGGTGGAAGAAGAATGTAAACATGCAAGTGGATTACTTCAGCTAATTCTGATTCCAAAATGGAAATGGAAGGTCATTTACATGGATTTCATTACATGTTTTCCGAGGACATATAGACAGCATGGTTCCATCATGGTCATGGTGGACAAGTTGACAAAGGTAGCACAATTCATTGGAGTTAAGTCTACTTATTCAACTAATGATGTGGCACTAGTATTCATCATAGATGTAGTGAGGTTGCATGATTTTTTAAGGAATTTTGTGTTAGACAGGGATTCTAAGTTCACTTATAGATTCTGGAAAGAGTTTGGGTACAAATTTTGCCTTCAACACATCTTATCATCCACAGAAAAATGGACAGATAGAGAGGGTCAATAGGATATTGGAGGACATGTTGAAAATTTATCTGAAGCATAAGCAACGGAAGTGGGAAGAGTATCTTCCACTAGTTGAGTTTTCTTACAACAATTAGTATCAGGAGTCTTTGAGGAGGAGCCCATTTGAGGCATTGTATGGGAAGAGTTTTAATACTCCCATCAGCTGGAGTGATTTAGTGAACAGGGTGTTGATTGGACCCTACATTTTGGAAGAGATAGAATATGAAATGTAGGTAATCAAGAAAAATTTGAAGGCAACACGAAACAGACAAAAAATTTATGCAAATCGGATTAGGATGTTTAAGGAGTTCCAGGTTGGGGAACATATGTACTTGCACATCAATCCCAGGAAGATCTCCTTGAGGATTGAATCATGTGCAAAGCTGGAAACTTGATTTTGTGGACCTTTCGAGATTCTTGAGAGGATTGGACCAGTAGCATATCGGCTTGCATTGCCTCCGAAAGTGAAAGTACATGATGTTTTCCATGTTTCATTGCTTAAAAATTAGATTGAATATGTTGATCATGTGATTTAATGGTCTGTAATGCAGGTGGAACCAGAAGGATAATTCCATCTAGAACCTTCATGTATTTTGCAGAGAAAGATGCTCATGCTCCGGAACCGAGCAATTGAGTAGGTTAAAGTGCAGTGGAAGCACTTTGGGACCGATGAAGTTATTGTTGGGAAATATACTTGGGAGGGGGGGGGGGTTGAATCAATATTTTAAAACTCACTTAAACTTCTACTTTTAATATTTTGATTTCTGTATGCGACTTGAATTAATCAAACTAGCGTATGTACGCGACTGTTATTCAGGAAACTAACATATATATAATAGACTTATATATCAGTTAATTATTCAATAATTTATCTTAAACCAGTGTGTCATTGATTCATCATAAATATAATAAGTAGTAAACATGTGAATTAGGAACATAATAAATCATCAAACTTAAGAAACACACATGAACACCAGGATTTAAGGTTGAAACCCAATGTGGGAGAAAACCACCATTGTTGTCGTCTTTGTCTTCAATATTTATTATATAGAAAACTTCTTACAATATTGTATTGGTGCATACTCATACTAGAACAGAAGCACCCACTTGCAGGACTCTACAAATTCACTCCTTCTCTAGCTCCAACTGGAAGGGAGCTCCAAACCCCTTATCTTGTTTCCCAGCACCCACTGGAAGGGAGCTATGACCCCCTGATATCATTTACCAACACCCACTGGAAGGGAGCTATGAACCCCTCACTGAAGGTTCCAACCCTCAACGCCACCATGGACCACGTTTCATAAATTTTCACACTGGATCCACCTGCTTCAACACATTACAACTTGTAGGCCACTTTTCGTAAAATTTTCAGACTAGACCCACTACACTCATTTAATCCCAATACCATACATCAAAATTCAAACATATCATTGTACCACTTCATTCAACCAATCATTGAATCACTAATAAACCAACCAATCACTGATCTTCAATTAAATATAACTAGCAGCATCATCAATACTAAAATAAGTCAGATCTATATGAAGACTTCATTGATAGACATCAGAAACACAACAATGCTATATAAACTGATCGGACATAATGTTCAGCAGAAACCCTAGTTTTTATATGCACTTTCCATAAAACATTTACACGTGTATACACGCTTATCTAGAACCAAACTTGTGTACATATCTCAACATACTTCAAAAAAAATACATTACTATGTGTAATAGAACCTGTGTGTACGCATTTTACCTTTTGTTACACAAAAATTTGTCACTGTTCCTGTACTCCCTGTTTCTGAATCTTGGAGGACCCTACAATTATCCTTGTGTAATTTTTCCATCATGAAAATATGTCATTGCATCCCTTATAGTCTGAAGAAAAATATCTCTGTTGATCATTCTTGGAGTAGATCCCTAAAAACCCATATTTTTGGAGTAGCGTGACCCTTATTTGTCTCACCAGCGCTGATGACCCATCCTAAGATTGTGAGCAGTGTTGATTGGCGCTAGTATGGACCTCACACTCATGCTGATCTACTTCTGGAAGATTTTTTTAAATGGAAATGAAGCTTCATGGCCTATAATCTTTCAGAGGGAGACCTGGATGTTTGTTGGCCAGGATATGGTCGAGATTCCTCCCTTGGGCCTCTTGTTCCTACAAAATAGGAACCTCCCAAAGAGATAAGTCATTTTCCCATCATAAGTGGATCCATGTCCCATCCTCCATCTCTATAAATTCATCATCCTCCAATGCCTCTGTTAGTTATAACATAATAGAAGAGCATAGCAGAGAGAAGTTTGAATAATTTCATAAGTTTCAAAGGAGAGAGTTGAGCCCTTAGCCTTGTCACACTGAGTTGAAAATGAGTGCTTTCGAGACGTGCCTGAATTTGGACCCACTGAAGGAGAGCTTTGACATCAAGGCGCAGGTTTCAACTCCTCATTTATTAATAATATGATACAACTGATATTTATTTTCCATTCTTGTCCATTATTTAAGATAATAATTATAGCATTCCTTAATCAATTATATAGGTTATACTTGTATATGCATGTTGCACTGGTATTCTTCTTGTTGTTTCTTGGTCACTTGTACAGGTAATTGAACGCTGGTAGCAGCGAAGATCAAGTTTTGGAAAAGAGAAGGATCAAGGATCTTCAACGAAGAGAAACATCGCAACATCAGATAGAGGTAGGCCATCTCCTTCGATCTATGTTTCATTTATAATCAAGGAAAGTAGGTATTAGCTTGTTCCCCTTGTTGCTAGACCCACCCTAGGGCTAGAGGGATCGTCTCTATCCAAAGAGAGGATTTACCTGGAAAACAAGTTGGTGACTCCACTGGGGAGTCATTGCCTTAGTCTCTTTCCACTCTTTGAGTTTTTTTATTTCCATCCATCTTTTGTTGAATTTCCATCTCTCCTTTGTTTTTGGCTTTTGTGACTGCTTACGATCATCAATCTTTATTTTGAAGTGATAAGCCTAGCTTGATTTGGACAAACCCTTTTGTTTTTTATCATTTTCCTTGATCAGTGATGTTAATTCTCTGACAAACGCGCTGATTAGCGCTAAATGTTTTAACATAGAAGAGATTTTTCCCTTCCAGTGAGAGGTTTGGCCTCATAGGCGCGTTGATTTATATGCAAATGTTTTTAGGGTTTCCCTTCATTGAGTCCCAATGTGTCTTACCCTTCTACATTTCTTTCTTTGCTCAATTTTCTCTTGTTTCTCTACTGTTTTGCGACTTATTGTCTCATCAGTTCATCTTTGGTCTTCCTTCTTTCGAGATGTGCGTCCTCATCATCCTAGGGTTTCTAGGTGCTTTGAGTCACTTGATTGGTTGCATGCTTCAATGGGTTCCAGACCTGCTGTTGGGTCATTTTTTTTGTATATCTCCAACCTTTTGATTTTGTTGTTATGGTTTTTTCGGTTGGTTTATATGATTAGGGTTTTCAAGTGTCCATCGAGTGTGAATTTGATTCTCTCTTCTCTGTCATAAGAATATATAATATTTCTTTTTTTCCACTGAAGGATCTCTCTTTGTGTGTTAGTCAGTGTGAAAAGAAAAGAGTCTTTGTTTTGAGCAAGTGATTTGGAATATCTCTTTAGTGCTTCGATACTTTAAGTTTTGTGGAATTTGGAGGAATTCATTTGGAATACTCAAAAAAAGTGTTTGTGGTCTTCAATTTTGTGTCTTTTTGCATTTTTTTCATACAAAGAAAAATAATTTTGCATTCATCTAGTTTTCATCTCAAAGTTTTCATTTCATTGAAAGTGCATTAGAGAAGTTGCATCGTGAAGTCATTTTTTAGATTTATCATTGAACTTGGATTATGGTTTAATGATTGAAAGCTATAATGTGCATTGAATGTATTTCTCATTCATCGAAAAGAAAGGAAATTGTGCATAGATTACAATTACATAGTTTTCGGGAAAAATATTTTTTCATAGATTACATTGCATAGTTTACATCTTTCGATTTTTTGTTTTGGATTGGGATAGTGTGAGTGATCTAGTTCGGAAAATATTTGTTTGCTGCATATCTATTTGAAAATCTTCCCTAAACTAGATATTCTTCATAAAATTGAAAGAATTATTTTCTCATGTTAGTTGCATCATAGTTTTTCAGGTGACCATTGTTTTGAGCCTTGAAATTGAAACGGTAATCAAGATCAACTTAAAACGAATCTAAATTAACCTAAGGAGAATTTGGAACCTAACGCAAAAAATTTAGAGGTCTATGTTGGAGATGTGTTTCAACATCTATAACCCTGACAGTTGTTGTTAATAACCTATGTTACATTCCGGGAGTGAAACCCCGTCCCACATACAGAAGTATATAGCACTTGCGGCACGTATGATAAGTATATCGAGACACTCTCACTGAATCGTTACACATTAGACAATGCCAACACGGACATGTGCTCCCCGCACCGTTGAATATATAATGGGATACCCCACTAGGTTGCTATCCTTTAGCCACAGGTAACCATTTCTGCTGCCTCGTAAACGTGATACATAGAACACAACATTTGGGGAGATTGGATGTCGTACGTTAAGTCCTTGGTAAATTTATTTTCTAAGGTGTATATTGCAGTTCACAGATACTTGGTAAACCCTCTTGCCTAGTTTACCCCTTTTTGGTTTATTTTGTGTTTAATTTCTAAAATTGATTTCCCACTAGAACATTTTACCCGTGCTCATCTCCTTAGCTAATATTAGGTTGGGACTAATGGAAACAGTTCCTGAGTTTTCCAACCAAGGAATCCCCTTAGATGGGAGTCCTGGTCCTTTTCCTTCTTTTGGAAATGTTGGCGGTTTGGTTATTTTCGACGCCCGTGATTTCAAACATCCAAACTGCTTCTCAGCCAAGTTCTTCTCTACCTAAATAATGTCAACCCCATGTTGATCTTAAGGTTGAACCCTCACCTTCTTCACCCATTTCTTCACCCCATTCTTCCTCTTCGCCTGGTGAAATTTTAGATTCTAGTACCCAGGTGGCTCATAAGAAGAAGAAGAAGTCGAAGAAGAAGAAGGGCACTAAGAAAGGGGGAAACCTAGCGACCATCACTACCCATGTGAATAATAATGAAAAACCTGCCACTTCATCCTGAAAATTCAAATTCCCTTGCAAGATATGCGAGGGTGACCACCTTCTCAGGAATTGTCCTACTATTCCCAAGGCATTAGAAGTGTGATCTATTGGCTTGATTCATCCTTCGTCATCAACATCTAGATATCATGTTGGTGATGAAACTTTAGCTAGAGATATAAGACTCATAAGAAACAAGGCAAGGTCAAGTTTCCTTGTAGGTTATGTGAAGGGAGCCATCCCATTTACCTTTTTCCTTATATGGATGAAGCCTCTAAAGTTTTGGATACCCTTATGACTTATGAGTCCTGTCTTCCAGTTTTTTACCAGAAGTTTTCTTCGAGTCCTCTGCTAGTTGATCAATTGATTGATCGAGATTCATGTCTGGTAAATTCCAGCCTCTCCAAAAGTCAATCTCATGAGTCCATTCCTAACCAATCATTGATGGAGAAAAATGTCGACCTGATTCCACCTACGGTTCATTAGGTATTTTATGTAGAGAGTGAATCTCATACCACTCAAGTTCTTTTTGTTTCTTTAGATTCCTCGGGATTGGAGGAAGATCCTTCCATTCTCGTAGTCCAGGAGGGTGATCCTCCTGCTCCTGTTCCCGCGATCTAGGAGGGTGATATTCCTTCTCCCATAACACAAGGGGACAACCCTCCTATTCCTATGGTACCCCCTCCATGTAGTTTGGTCGCTTATTTTGATTGGAGTCGATCGATGAAATATCGTCTTCCTTCTTACATGCCTTTCGAGATCACAATACATGTTGTATAAATTATACAACATGCATGTATATCTTGGATTCACCCAATCTAACAATGTACTAAATTTAAACACTTAATCACTTCTACAAATATTTTGCGGAAATAAAAATACAAACACTAATCACATGAACATGAAGAAGAATCAAATCAACCACAACACAGATAATTTCCTAGGGAAAGCTTACAGCTAAAAACCCCACTATATTCTATTGTATATTAAGCATGGATCATGAAACAACACATACAAAAATATTCTCACAAGAGCCCTCCGGTACTTAGCTAATTGTCTCACACTTTCATGAACAAAACTGATCAACACATAGCCAATTCTCAGCCTCTAGACAACCTGCCTTGCTTGCACAATCCTTAATGAATGCAATCCCTAAAAGATAGGAATTTTGGCCTTCTCAACTGCGCAAGTATCATGGGCAATCCAATGGGTGTTTGGTTCCATGTGTGCAACCCAATAATCCTACAACTGATAGTCAACTTCCCTTGCACCTAGAATTCAACTTGGTCTCCGTTGGATCTGACCTGCAAGCAGCTAATAATAGTAAATCCTCAGTTGCATGTGAGATCACTGATTGTGAATTAATTAATATTTAATTCACTTGATATCTCACTAGTGTATCTTTAGTTACAAATAGCACAATTGAGTTTAACTCACTTAACTGAGTTAAACTGATTACAACTTGCATTAACTAATGCACCATTGCACTTCGAACTCTGTTACAACTAGAATTACTCTGCATGCCTCACCAACTACCTCTAACTCAAAATACACTAGCTAACTGAGTTTATCACTCTCAGTTAACTATTTAAAGTTTACATTGAGAATATATTACAATTTATTGTCCATCTTAATTAAGGGATAACTAAAATAAACATGCACCCAAAAATAGCACTATGGGCCCCACCCTAGTTTGGGTGCTTAATGCAACTAGGCGTGGGTGCTGAAATTTTCTTGTTGAATCTCAAAACTCCTTGCCAACAAGAAAGGGATTATCATTCAACCAGATCCTGTCTCTATGGTATTTTAATTTTCTCCTGGTGAGTGCCTTCGTCAGAATATCTGCTTCCTAATCTTCCATGGGAATGTACTGAAGCAACATTATCCTTCTTTGCATGCAATATCTGAGATGATGGTACCAAATATCTATATGCTTGGACCTATCATGAAACACAGGATTAATCGAGAGTTTAATGCAACTCTTCTTATCACAATGAATCACTGTCATATCCATATGAGAACCAAACAAACCAACCAAGATCTTTCTCAACTAGATAGCCTCACATGCAGCTTGAATTGCTGCCATGTATTCTGATTCCACTGAATTGAGTGCCACAAATCATTGTTTCCTACTATACCAGGAAACTTCTGCTGATCATATGATAAATATCCCTCTTGATGTGCTCTTTTTGTCTGATGGACTACCCACCCAATCTGCATCCGTGAAGCCTTGAAGCTTCACTCCCTCTGTCCGTTTGTACTTGTACCATAAACCATACTCTGATGTGCCGCTCAAGTATCTCAAGACATGCTTCCCCACCTTCCAAAAGGATCTTTGTAGGCTTAACCATAGCTTGAATCAACTGGTTAACTGCGTAGCAAATGTATGGTCTGGTGTTCATTAGATACATCAGTGAATGGACTATTAGACCGGTCCTTTATATGCATGGGAGATAGTCCTAAGATTGGTCTAATGGGAGATAGTCCTAAGTGGATTGAGATGGATCTACAAGGTAAATAAAGCTGCTTATGGGAGTGTGGAGAAATACAAGGCCATATTTGTGGCCCAGGGATTCTCACGGATCGAGGGGATATATTATGATGATACTTTTGCACCTGTTGCAAGGTGCTCTTCCATAAGATCCATCGTTTCACTCTCAGTGCAGATGGGCTAACGCATTCATCATATGGATGTGAAAACTGTATTTCTCAATGGGATCATTGAGGAATAGGTGTACATAGAGAAATCTTAGGACTATCCTTGTGTACTTTTCCAATCATGAAAATATGTCATTACATCCCTTATAGTCTGTTGATCATTGAGGAATAGGTGTACATAGAGCAACCTTAGGACTATCCTTGTGTAATTTTTCCATCATGAAAATATGTTGCTCTATGTACACCTATTCCTCAATGATCCCATTGAGAAACACAGTTTTCACATCCATCTGATGAATGCGCTAGCCCATCTGCACTGAGAATGCAAGGATGGATCTTATGGAAGAGCACCTTGCAATAGGTGTAAAAGTATCATCATAATATATCCCCTCGATCTGTGAGAATCCCTGAGCCACAAATATGGGCTTGTATTTCTCCACACTCCCATCAGCAGCTTGCTTTACCTTGTAGATCCATCTCGAGATAGTCCTAAGACCGGTCTTAGGACTATCTCCCATGCACTGTTATTGACAATGGAGTCATACTCCACCATTGCATCAACCCAAGTTGGTTGCTACACTTCTTCCTAAAAGGAAGATAGTTCAATCATAATACATTTTCTCATAAGATCCATGTATCCTGTAAATCGGTTAGGAGACTGTCTCTGTCTACGTTGTGAAGTAGGGGCTCCTACATTATTTGCAGCATCAAGTATCAATCTATCAGCTTCCATGGTGCAACTTCTGCCATTTCTGATGGATGGTTCTACATAACTGTTTTCCTCCACTCCATGAACCTCCTCATGTGGCTAATCCACATATTGAGACTCATCCTTGGGAACCAACAGTTCCTCCTCTGCATGAAATTCTAGCTCCCTCTCAAGGGACAACTGCATGGCTTTCTCCTCATCAAATTTTATATCCCAACGCAAAAAAATCATTCTGCTATTTGGAAAATACACACGATAATTATGGGGTGTTTCAGTGTACCCCACAAAAATCCCAACCTCGGCTATTAGTTCCATCTTCTTCCTGGCATCCTTGGTCACATGCACATAAACAGATGAGCCAAAATTCTTAAAGTGTGAAACATCAGGATTCTTACTAGTGAAATCCTCTTCAGGTGTACTCATGCCAAGTATGCTATGATACTCATGCCAAGTACTCGTTATTATGATTCTTTCGTCGTAAAATATCACTTTAGCTACGCATAACAAATAGCCCTAACATCGATTATGGCTGCAAAATATCTTTAAGTTTGCTGCACAAATTCATATCTAAGAACAAAAAGACATTAAGCAGATAAAATATAACATGGCTCCATGCATCCAATGAACAAGACAAGAACAAAGTGTTTAAAAGAATGTTTTGTATTATATTAAAGAATGGGGCACCTGAGAGGAAAACAAGAAAGGTGTTTTCCGGTTCTCCTCAGTGGGATGGGTTCTTGGAAGTCCTCAGTGTTTCAGATCTAACATTTATCTCTCTTATGGATGTAGAAAAGCAAACATGGAACTCAATGGGAGTTCACAAAACAAAATGGAAAATGGTGACCAAGAGTAGATCCAGAGTGATCTAATGCAATGAAGGTGACCAATGAATGGGGAAAACCCCCCTATTTATAACAAAATATTGGGGCGGTCTAGAACTCGGTGCATGAATAAAATATTATTAATCTAATTCTAGAAGCACCCTTTAGGAATATTTTATTATATTTGTTGGAGGGAAAAGGGTTCTTGACTTGGGTCAATTCCTTTATTTATAAATAATAAATAAATAAATTGTTTATTTATCATTTTAGGGAAGTGATGGGAATATAATTAAATAGATAATGGTTTATTTAATTATTTATGGATGATTTAGTCAAATTTAACTAAGAATATTATTTAAATAATGATTTAAATAACTTATTCTTAGGGAATAATTAAATAAATAAGGATTTATTTAATTAAGTTCCTTGTTTTGGGTTAAACATGGCCAGGAAATATAAAATAAGTTATTTTATGTGGTGAAAGCAATTTTACTTAGGGTAAAATTGGTCTTACATGGTGTACTTGGGTTCATCTAATAATAACATGTTAGATGACCAAAAATTGGTGTAACAGATTGCCCCCCAACATACGAGTGTTAGGAGCAAATTGTATGACCGAAGTGCTTTGTAAGAACTCAATCACTAGGCATCAAGAGAGAGGTGAGAGAGAAATGTAAGAATGTCTGAGGTGTGAAAGGACTAGACCCTAGGAGACGAGACTTACAAGTGCAACAAGTCTCTATGAAGTGGTATCTATGCTAAAGGCAGCGGGGGAGGCATAACTATGCCTGCCAAGACAAAGTACAAAGAATAAGGCGGCTGGAAAACCACGGAACGCAATAAGTACAAAGAATAAGGTGCCTGGAAAACCACGGAATGCAATAATGAAGCATGTGCTGGCCTAAACAGGAGCCAAATAAATAACATGATGAATCCCACATACATGTGATGCCTGGAATAATCGTCAGGGCTTATACAATAATATGGTAGTACATGAGATATAAATATGCCCAAATTCCCCCTACACGCGGGGAAGTGCGCGCGAAAGCTGACGGATACGTGCAAATTGAAGAGGTGCTGCAAGCGGCTGAGGCCGATATCATCATATGAGAGGAGCTGCATCAAGGGCTGAAATGAAGGCATCCGGGCATGTGGGGGGCTACCTGCAGGGCCACCCCCTCCTGAGGGTTGAGACATCTCACACATGCCCGGGAATCACCAATAGCTGATGCTGCGTCACTGGACCATCAAGTGTATATATCACGATCATGCTAGGAACAGCTCGAACCAAGGTACACTGCCCCCTAGACCTAGCTTCTGGAGGAAATGAGCTGATGTCGACAGAAGGAGTTCTGCCATAGGTGAGGAAAATAAGGGAACCCCACCTAAGGCGCGGGGGAAAATAGTAGAGCGACGAACAAGTGGATACTACTGATGATGATGGAATGATGAAAGGGCCAAAGGAGACCCGAAAAACATGAGTATGAAATGGTATCTCATGACGAAAATTGACACAGACAAGAATAAATATGGAGGCTAAGTGGTGCCCCAAGGAAAAGTGTTGTAAGTGAGGAAATCCGATTTGAAAAAGGAGGAAAGGAAGACTTCGTGGACAACATGTGTCCTGGTGAAGTAGTGACTGATGAAAACAAACATATATTGGCTATCTACAAGAAAGTAAAACATGCATTTCGAGCGGGAAATGCTAAGGGTAATACCTCTTGAGATAGAGTGCATTGCGAGGATTAGGAAGGGGGTGGCCTTCAAAGTCCTCTAAAATATATGCCCCCTTCCCAAGATCTTTACTGATGATGTAAGGACCTAGCCATAATGAGTCGAACTTCCCATGACCGAGGGTATCGTGGGCCTGGTCATATACTAGAACAAGGTCACCTTCATGAAAGGTGCGAGGATGCACTTTTCGGTCATACTGAGCTTTGGTGCGCTTTTTGGCCACTTCAAGAGTTTGTAATGCAACACGACGATCTTCAGAAGTGCGCTCAAGCATGATAAGTCGTTGTTCTAGAGGTTGGGTATCAGGGAGAAGTTCGACGACCAAATGAAGGGAAGGGATTTCACATTCGATTGGTAAGACTGCCTCCTTGCCAAAGACAAGGTGGAAAGGAGTGAAACCGGTGGCAGTTTTAACAGAAGTACGATAAGCCCACAAAGCAGGGAAGAGCATGAGATGCCAATTGGTTTTGTGTTTATTCACCGTTCGTTGAAGCATGGTTTTAAGAATTCAATTGTAACCTGCTTTAGCCTCCGGTACCACATAACGAGTCATGCCGTGAAGTGATGGGAATATATAATCCATCCATAAAGGAGAGAATCTCGTGCCCCGCACACTCATCGATGATTTGGTCAATAAATGGTGTGGGGAAGTTGTCTTTGGGACAAGCTTTGTTCAGATCGCGAAAGTCAGTGCAAACATGAATGGTGCCTTGTTTTTTGAGGACAGGAACTGGGTTAGACACCCAAGTGGTATATTCAATGGGGTAAATGAAACCAGCCTGCCAGAGCTTGTCGATTTCAGCTTTGATGGCGTCACGTCTAGAAGGATGGACGGGTCTCAACTTTTGACGAACTGGAATGGCATTAGGCCATGTGTCGATGTGATGTTCGACAATGGCAGGATCGAGTTCGGGCATTTCTGAGTATGACCATGCGAAAACATCACGGAATTATTTGAAGAGTTTCGTGTAGGCTTCAATTTCTTCCGGAGTGCATTGGGTGCCCATGGTGATATGTTCTTCAATACCTGGCTTGATAGAAATGTTGATTTTGATGGTGGGAGAGATATTAGCCATATTGCCTTCTTCGAAAGCATCGGGTGCAGGGATGGGGTTTTTGAACCAATCGACTTTATCAGGAATGAAGTCTTTGGATTCAAGGGCATATTGGTCATGGGATTGATGTGGGAGGAAATATGCACGATGGTGCATATCGTCCCATGGAAAATCAGGGTTGGTCATGGCTTCCATGATGTCTTCATCGGACTAGAAAATGGGAAGAGAGGATGGAAGAGGTTGACTTGAGGAGGTAGAGGGATGAGACTCTTGATTGTGATGGGAGGGGCTCACAGGTACGAAGTTATGGGAGCTGATAGAGTGAGCAGTTAAATGGTCAGGCGAAGCATTGGGGGGAGATACTACGGGGTTGGTATCCGAGAATCGCGGGGATGAGGAAAGGTAGGAAATGGTAGCTGAAGTCTCGGTCATTTCGGTATCAGGAGGAGGAATGGTAATCGTGGTAGACAGGTGGTCCTGTGTGAGGGAAGAAGGATTACGGGCGAGGGCGGCTTCGAATTGGAGGTATGTGGCTAAAGAGGCATGATACTCGTTAAGGCGGGGGCAAAGGTGGGTATAGTGGCCATGGAAATTGCACAAAGAACAAGGGTGATTGGTGCGCAAAGTCTTAAGTTTAGGGGTAGAATCCGGTATGGTGACATGGACTTCTGGGATGTCTGATTCGGGAGACGTTTCATTAACCATGGTCTTGAGAGGTGGTAATTCAGGGTAGGTATGAGTGGCGTGACCAACAACATCACACAGAGCACACTGGATGGTATGCTTGGGAGGCCGAGGAGGGGCAGGGTTGGGTGGGGTAGGTTTGTCCTTTGATGCCCCCCTGCGAGCTTTGCAATTTTTACTCGAAGCGGTTGTAACAGGAGGCGGTGCTGGTTGAGGTGACTGAGGTACCAGCAGAGCAAGAGAAGTCGTAGGGATTGGTTGAACCGGGGTCAAAGTAATATATGGTTTAGGTTGACCGGGCGGAGTGGTGGCTGGAGGGTCAAGATACCAAACGGGTATACCCAAGGTCAAGTTGGGGAGAGATGGGGTGGCCAAGGTAGGGACCGAATAAGCACCAGGAGGGGGAGCGAGGAAAGGGATTTGACCAGCATGGAAATGGCCAGGAGGAATGGTGCCAAGGGGGTTGATTTAAGGTGGAATCGACCCATGAGGAGTGGTGGTAGAAGAGGTTTCAGAAGGAAGAAGGGTGGCTAACGGGGGCGAAGGGCTAGGAGCTGGTTGAGGTTGAGGTTGCTGACTAGCCAAAGTGGGCTCTGTAAGGTTAGCCCAAGATGATTGCATCATGCAAATGTTCGCCAAGTTAGGATCAGAGACGGGAGGGGAGTCGAAAAAGGTGCCAAGCAAGGAGGAGTCTTTGTAGACGCCGGGGGAAACACTGGTCAAAGAATCAACAGTTTTCTTGTTGGTGACAGTAGAGATGGTGGACTCAGGGGAGGTTTGAGATTTTGGTTCATGGTAAGTCAACTGGTCAATGGTGAAAATCATGCCATTATGAAGGAAAAACATCTTGCGGTAGACTGCGGATGGGACGACTGACATGGCATAGGTGTAACTACGCCCCAAAAGGATGTTGTAGTCAAGAGGGGCGTCGATAACTTCAACGTCGACGTAAACAGTCTTGCCGGAAAGGGTGATAGGACAGTTACGAAATAGGCCAATGGGCTGGGAGGCATGGCCATCCCATGCATGAAGGGTGATGGTGGAAGGGGCCAGTTCAGGGGATTCGATTTGTTTCCAAACCAAAGCGGACATTACGCAGGTAGATGCCCCCTCATCAATAATACACCGAGCAACATTGGCATTTCAGATCTTGACTGGGATTTGGAAAGAAACTGAAGGAGGAAGAGGGGGATGGTCTGACTGACGGGCGTCGAAAACAATCAATTGGTCATCAGCAAGATCTACAATGCCCACGACAGATAGTAGAGCCCTCTTTTGAGAAGGACATGACTGGAGGAGTTCCAGTGTTGAAATGGCAGCAGGAGATTGGGCTAGATCATCTACTATGCTGTATGAATGGGCAGCCCGACCAGAGGCAACATTTCGGCGTAATGGTCCCGTAGGAGGCTTGGGAGGAACCTCGGCTTTGGGCAGAGGGAGTTGCAAGGGACCATTGGGTGTCGATGGAGGCTCTGTAGGACCTGACGATGGAGACTTAGAGACAGACGGAACAGGAGGTGTGGGATACTGACGGGAGCGAGTTGGAAGGTTAAGGTCGACAGTGAGAGGTGGTTCAGAAGCCATCATGAGAATCTGGTAATCAGAGGAACCAGAAGGGGAAGGTTGAGTGGTTACCGGGGCGTGAGGTGGTTGAGTGGCCACGAATCCTTGTTGCGGGAAAGGATCGGTAAACACAGCAGGTGGAGAAGTAACGGGGGTGGGATGGGTAGTAGGGGAGGAGTGTTGTCCTCATACGGTGGCTTGAGAATCCCAAAGTTTACGCATTTGTGGTAATAAGGGACAATCGTGAGTGTAGTGACCATAAACACCGCAACAAGAACAGGGCTTATTGGTGCGAAGTGGCCTGTCCGGCTTGGGCTGAGAGCCCTGTGGCTGGTTGGCAGTGGTAGAGTCGATATTGGAAGGATTGGGTCCACGATTACCAGAAGTGGATTGATTGCCTCTTCTCTTTCTTTGAGAAGGAGGAAAATTAGGTGCCCCCTGCTATAAAAATACTTGCCCTGGAGGGGGTAGTAATTGCGGTTGTGGGGGTGGAGAAGGCAAGGGAGTGGGAGGTCCAAATGCTGGAGGAGATGGGACACCAGGTTGCGGATATGGATAAGGAGTAGGGTGGGCAGCATTAAGGTAAGCCGGGGGGTGGGAAAAAGGAGGAGGCATGCCGTAGCCTGAATACATGCTTCCTGGAGGGGGGAAAATGCCGGAGGGGCTGGCCCCTAGAGGAAAACCATGGCCCAGAGGAGGTTGGGAAGAGGTATGTGACAGGGCTCCAATGATACCGTCGGCAGAATGAGAGGCCCTTGAGGCATTAGGGCCACCGGGTTTGGGAAGGTCAGGAAGGACAGTATAAACATAACCAGATTGGGCGTAGATAAGGTCATACTTCAAGTCAATTTGGAGGGTGGCTTCTTCGGTTTGGGGAAAATGGGATGTGACATATTTGCCAATGGGAGGTAAGAGAGAGTGAAGGAACCAATCCATGTAAACCCGATCTTCAAAGGGGGGAGCTCGACATAAGCTTCTTCTGCGCCGCCATTCCTGGACATGAGCGGAAAGCAGGTTGAGGAGGATTGACGGAAGGAGGTTAAAAGCTCGGTACCAGTGTCGCATCAGAGAGGGAGCTGGAAATAAGATAAAAAGGCTTGGGCAATGGTCGCAAAAGTGGTATGGGAGGAGGTGGCCTGTTCAACATACCATTTAGAAGCTTCGCCTGTAAGCGTGCGTTGGAACAATCTAAGACGAATAGAGTCGTCAGTAATGGAATTGGAGGAACACCACATATGGAAGGATCGGATATGGTTGGAGGGATCCTCACTAGCAAGGCCTTCGAACTTGGGAATGTCAGAGGAGAGCTTGGTTGGCATAGCAGGCCAACTAACATCGTGGTGGATAGGATCATTAATCAACTGATTGAAGTCGGGGAGACTAAGGCCGGCCATATAAGGGAGTAATGGGGCAGTCGAGGTAGGTCTCGAGGTGGTTCCACTGGAAACAGACCCAGCAGTAGTACTGGGGTTACTGCTAGTGGTAGGCCCTGAAGTAGACATGGTGAAAGTGACAGGGGGAGAACCAGGAGGGGGAGAACCCGAACAATCAGAGGAAGAGTCAGAGTGCGGACTCGGGGAAAGACATACTCGATGACGACATGAAGGAGGAAGTTGATCAAGCAAAAACTGAGGATGAAGGCCAAGAAGTCTCCGGGTGAGGCGCCTTGGGGGTGCAATGATGACGGGAAGAAGAAAACCGACAAGGGCAGGGAGGGACAAAATCAAGTGAGGTCAAGGGCAGAAAGGTGCAGTGACAATTGATTTTAAAGTCTTTGCCAGGCGGTGTTAACCAGGCGCTTCTTCACTTAGGGTCAGTGTGTGGCGTGCATGAATTTTAATTGTTTAAAACCAGACGTTTTGAGAGTAAAAGAAAGAGTGTGCTGCGTAACAGAAAAGAAATCCGCAGTAAATAAGACTAAAAGAACAGACAATTAACAATTAAAAATGCAGCAGTCTAACTCAAGAAGGCGGGTCTCTCAAAGCTAGTCTATAAGAGGGAAAAAACTAGGCAAAGCACGCTAAAAAGAGGCCAATAGATCGAAGGTCCGGAGGGACTGGGATCTAAAGGGTAAATCCGCTGAAAAGTGGTGCAGAGAACAGCAAATAAGCAGAGGCAAGGTTGCTGCTAAAAAGGAGGAGATCAGCTAAAAATAGAAGAGACAAGGCAGTGGCCTTAGAAATGAACCCAAACAAAATGATATGAGGTGGTTTTGAGAGGGAGAAGAGCTGATCTAAAGGGATTTGAAAAGGAGGTATCAAATCAGAGAAAAAGAGGGCTGAAACTCTGGAAATTTAGACTTCTGAAACAGTAAAGACTCGTCCACAAAAATTGGAGGGTACTAGAGCCCTAAGGGGAAATATTCCCTCTTATTTGAGTGAAGCAGATCAGAAACAGGTCCAAACGGGTAGAGAAAGAGGCTGGAAAACCCTGACAGAAGCTTCAAACAAACCCAGAAAAAGTGCTAAAAAATTTGCAGAAAAATTGCAGGTCGCAGGTTCTAACCTGTTTTTAGTCCAAGTCGCAGGTTTGGGGCAGAAAAGTGTGTCCTGAGGCTCAGGTCGCACTTTTTGGGCCGATAAGTGTGACCCGCAGATCCGGCTCTCTTAGCGGCAGATTTCAGAAAAATTTGTCATCTCAGCTGCGGCTGATGTCTGTCACCTGTGCAATAAGGCCAGAAACACACGGAAGTTAAAAATTTGACTGTTTGAGGGTTTTAGGGGTGAAAATCACCATAAAAATAGGAAAAACAAAAAATTGAAGAGAAACCCTAGGGTCTGAAACAACTGGATATGCAGGAATAGATAAAATGACAGCGGTCGCAAAAGAAAACCCGTGTGGAGTCGCCAATTGTTAGTATGATTCCTTCGTCGTAAAATATCACTTTAGCTACGCATAACAAATAGCCCTAACATTGATTATGGCTGCAAAATATCTTTAAGTTTGTTGCACAAATTCATATCTAAGCACAAAAAGACATTAAGCAGATAAAATATAACATGGCTCCATGCATCCAATGAACAAGACAAGAACAAAGTGTTTAAAATAATGTTTTGTATTATATTAAAGAATGGGGCACCTGAGAGGAAAACAAGAAAGGTGTTTTCCGGTTCTCCTCAGTGGGATGGGTTCTTGGAAGTCCTCAGTGTTTCAGATCTAACATTTCTCTCTCTTATGGATGTAGAAAAGCAAACATGGAACTCAATGGGAGTTCACAAAAAAAAATGGAAAATGGTGACCAAGAGTAGATCTAGAGTGATCTAATGCAATGAAGGTGACTAATGAATGGGGAAAACCCCCCTATTTATAACAAAATATTGGGGCGGTCTAGAACTTAGTGCATGAATAAAATATTATTAATCGAATTCTAGAAGCACCTTTTAGAAATATTTTATTATATTTGTTGGAGGGAAAAGGATTCTTGACTTGGGTCAATTCCTTTATTTATAAATAATAAATAAATAAATGGTTTATTTATCATTTTAGGGAAATGATGGGAATATAATTAAATAAATAATGGTTTATTTAATTATTTATGGATGATTTAGTCAAATTTAACTAAGAATATTATTTAAATAATGATTTAAATAACTTATTCTTAGGGAATAATTAAATAAATAAGGATTTATTTAATTAAATTCCTTGTTTTGGGTTAAACATGACCAGGAAATATAAAATAAGTTATTTTATGTGGTGAAAGCAATTTTACTTAGGGTAAAATTGGTCTTACATGGTGTACTTGGGTTCATCTAATAATAACATGTTAGATGACCAAAAATTGGTGTAACATACTTATGAAGGAAAATGGTTTTGCACATGTACCGTTGTGTTGCTTTCTTCTACCCACAGATGCATCAGTAGGCCTTGATCATGAAACATCGCTCGTGCTCACCCACAATAGTTTTGTTCTTTCTCTTCGCGACCCCATTTTGCTGTGGGTTATGATGCGCCATGACTTCTCTTCGAATTCCTTCTTTGCTGCAGAATTTCTTGAATTCATTATAAATGTATTCTCCACCATTATCTATCCTAAGAGCCTCCACTTGCTTCCCCATCTATTTCTCCACCAGTGCGTTAAACGCCAAGAACTTAGAGAATATGTGATCTTTATTTTTCATGAATAATATCCAACACTTACGAGAAAATTCATCAACAAATATTACATAGTACTTATGTTTTGCTGTCGAAGAAACAAAGAAAGGACCACACACATATGTGTGAACTTTCTCAAGGATCCCCGAAGCTTTGTTTTCCTTCTCATGAAAGGTGGCCTTTACATATTTTACCATAGTAAATCCCTTGCATGTGTCTGACTACGCAAGTGTACCCCTGGGAAGACTAGTAGAAATCTGATGCATGACTTTCAAGGCTCCATGGTGAAGATGGACCTATCTCATGTGCCATAATTCATCCTCATCCCGGCTCACCACTTGATCTGCCTTGCCCATCATTTTTCTATAGACATATACCTCCAAATTGTAGATATTCTTAACTTGAATCCCTATCCTCTTGGATTGTCCTATTTTTTTATGTCACAAGAAATCTTTTCCTTCACTAAAAACAACATCATATCCTCTATCCTCCAACATTGCGACTGAGACTAATTTTTTCTTCAAACCTGGTAAATGCATTACATATTTTAATTGAAAGGGTTTACTTGACTGCCTCTGAAAGGTAATGGTACCAATCCTGGTAGCACTATACTGCCCGTCATCGCCCATTTCAATATGCATCTGGAGATCCTTCTCCTCCAACTGACTGAAAATTTCCTTGTCTCCCGTCATGTGAAAGGAAGTTCCACTATCCAAATACCACACAGATCCCAATGCACTGGACACCATGCATGAAATTAATGAGAAGTCAAGCTCAAATTGCGAGTAAAAGGCCTCACTAGCTGCAGATCCTCCAACCTTCTTGTTCTTCTTCTTTTGTGGACAATTATTAGCTGATCCGGATTTATGCAGGAACGCAACAGAATACAGAAATAACCATAAACATAGAAATACAGTGGAAATAAGGCTACATTTCATTAATATCAAATCACAGAAATATGCCTACAAACATGATGGAAATAAAATAGCTAGGGTGCTGGTAGCGAATCTCTAAGAAGAGATGTGGCAACTACAGACCTCTGAATTGTATTACAATGAGGCTCGAGGGCCTATTTATTATGGAGAAACAATGGATAATTCTAAACGTCCAAAAACCTAACCCTAGGAGATGAAGCGCCAAAACTATGGGCCCCGTTTGGGTAAATTGGTGTTTCAACTTCCCAGGGATGTAACTTCGGCATATTATCTCCATTTGGGGCTTCAAAACGGCTCCAGAAGTTCAGGACCCGAAAAACTGATAAAAATAGTAAGTTGTGAAAAATAACTAAAAGAGACAATGGTGGGGCCCCAAGTGGAATAGGCGGGTGGCCACCAATATCCACCTGGATCATTCCTCCCCCCTTAGGAAGCAATGGTCCCCATTGCGTTGAGTTCCTCCATGAGATGAGGAAACTTCTGTTGAACTTGGTCCTTGGTGAGCCACTTGCCTTGGTGCAGGAGTTGGCCAGCTTTGACAACCTGATACAGTTGGATATTTTGTCGGTGAGTGTTCTTGATTTGCATGTCCATGATACAATCTGTGGTGGCCTGTTCCATGGAGTCTGGATTTAACTCTTTTGGTGTGAGTTCTTTTGCAATGTCAGAGGTGTCCAATAGAGGTGGGAAGTAGGGACGAAGGCAGTCTACATTGAATACTAGGTGCAAACCAAGGAATGGTGGAATAATGAGCTTGAAGGCCTTGTTCCCTACAGCCTTGGTGATGGTGTACGATCCATATCGGAGTGGGCGAATCTTGCGGTGGGGTCTAGTGAGGCGCTCCTTCTGCAAATGTAGCCACACTTTTTCGCCCACTTGGAAGTTATGTGGAACCTGATGTTGATCATGTCGTTGCTTGTACTTAGCATTGGCTCTGTCCAATATGTCATGAACCTATTGGAGGATGTGCTGAATGTGCTCGATGAATTTGTTTGCTTTGTCAACTTCACACTGAACATGAGCCGAATCGGCTTGAGTAGCTGCAAATGGCATGGGTACGTCAATGGGACATAGTGGCTGGAATCCCAAGCCCACCTGAAAGGGGCTGTGTCTGGTTGAGATGTGGAGAGCCTAGTTATAATTTTGTTGTACATAAGGAAGGCTCTCATCCCATGTGCATGGATGCTTTGAATTGTACATGCGTAGAATGTGTACAATCATCCTGTTGATGACCTCTGTCTAGCCATCAGTTTGGGGATGGAAAGCTTTGGACTTGGTAAGCTTAGTGTCCAACATTGACCATAGGCTGGACCAAAATGTGCTGAGGAACCTGCTGTCGCGATATGATATGATAGACTGTGGGATCCCAAAGTGCACCCACACTCGTTCAAAAAAGAGTTTAGCAGTGGCTTCTGCTGTGATATTCTTCTTGCGGGCTGCCATAATGGTCATCTTTGAGAATCTGTTGACGAACATGAAAACAAAGTCGTTTCCATGCTTCGTAGAAGGAAGGCCTGACATGTAATCCATGGAGATGGATTCCCAACGTCGAATAGGGGTAGGTAGCAGAGTATAGAGCCCTTGCTTCTTGATGGTCGGTTTGGTAATGGCGCAAGCAGTGCAGGATATGATGTACTTCCTGACATCCTGTCGAAGGTTTGGCAAATAGAAATACTTCTGCAATACTGCCACTGTTTTCTTGACCCTAAAATTCCCAGCAACTCGACTATAGTGCGCTTCCGATATCATCTTGGCACGCTCGCGTAAAGGAACACAAAGGTGTCCCAGGTGACATAATAGTGCATCTTGTAGGTGAAAATTTGGAACTTGCATACCCCCCAAGAGTGCCTTGTATGTGTAGCTGAATTCTAGATCGCTCTTATAGAGAAGCGGCCAATCAAAAGTCTCATGCCCACAAGAGTTGAGAATGGTGGTTATGGCCATGATCAGAGGTTGGCTGAGGTAATCTGCAACATTATTGGTGCTACCCTTCTTGTACTTGACTTTCAAATTAAATTGTTACAGATATGTGGACCACTTCTGATGGCGATCGTTCTGCAACTTCCCTTGTGTTTGTATGAACTGTAGGGGTCGGTGGTCTGTGTGAATGATTGTCTCCTTCCCCAAAATGAAATGCTTCAATTGTCGACAAGCCTGCACAATGGAATACATTTCTTTGTCATAAGTGGGATAATTTCGAACTGTGTCAGACAATTTCTCACTATGATATGCCACTGGATGCCCCTGTTGAGTAAGAACTACCCCAATAGCATAGTCAGAGGCATCTGTCTCGATCTAAAATGGTTGTTGCAAGTCTGGTAATGTGAGCACTGGGGCAGAACAGAGGAAATGTTTCAATTCTATGAATGCCTTCTGTTGAGATTCCGACCAACAGAATTTTTCTTTCGCTCCTCCCTTGGTGACTTGACTCAAGGGCCAAGTGATATGAGAGAATCCCAACATGAACCTATGGTAGAAATTACAAAGACCCAGAAAGCTGTGAAGCTCTGTTAGGGTGGTTGGGGCTGGCCAATCCTGAATGACTTGGATCTTGGCTGGATCCACATGCACCCCCCTTTCATCAATGATGTATCCCAGATATTGAACCTGGGTCATGCCAAAACTGCACTTCTCCAAATTGGCACACAACTTGTGTTGCCGCAGTGTTTGGAGGACTTCTTGGATGTGGTGGAGGTGCTCTTCCCAAGTCTGGATGAAGATAAGACTGTCATCCAAGTATACCACTACAAATGAGTTGGTGAACGGACGCAAGATGTCTTCCATCAACCTCATGAAGGTTGCGGGAGCATTTTTCAATCCTAAAGGCATGACGAGCCATTCGAAAAGGCCCTCCTTGGCTTTGAAGGCAGTCTTCCACACATCAGAGGGTTTGATTGGTATCTGGCGATACCCAAACTTCAAGTCGATCTTGCTGAAACAATTTTCCCATTTGAGTTGGTCCAGAAGGTCATCAATCTGTGGGATCGGGTACCTATTCTAGACAGTGATCTTGTTCAACGCTCGATAATCAATACAGAGTCTCCAAGTCCCATCCTTCTTCTGTACCAACACGATCGGGCGCCCACAGGGTGATGAAATTGGCCGGATATGATCTTTCTGTAGCAGCTCCTGAATCTGCCTCTTGATTTCATCATTCTCCATAACAGAGCGCTTATAGATCAGATCATTGGGTAGCGGTGCACCTGGGGTCAGGTCAATGGGGTGCTTGACCTGACAGTGTAGAGGCGCCCCTGTGGGTGAGGTGAAGATGTCCCCGTTCTCCTCCACAACCTTGTCCATTTGTTGGCATCGTGCAGAGGAGCCATGTCTAGAGGTCGTGGCCATAGTATTCTTCTTGCCCTGGGGGTGGATCATCAGGAAAACAAATTTCCTGGTTTGGGAAATGAGCTTACTACATTGTTTTGTAGTAACCAAAGAGATAGTGGGAGGCGGTGGTACCTCTGGTATCCTGTACAATTTATTTCCCAAAGTAACAATAACAGTGCAGGCCGGGACTCATACATAGCATGTCACTTCCACAAGTATGGCTGGCCTAATAATACATCAGAAACATCAATAGGAGAAATGTCACACAATACCTCATTCGTGAAGGGCTTGATGCTATAGGGAAGGTGGAACTGCTGGCTGACGCAGATATCTCGTCCTTGGTGATGCCACCCGATGGTGTATGGTTGTGGGTGCACTGTGGTCAGCAAGCCCAATTGCTTCATGACATTTACTAAAATGAGGTTCTTTTGGCTCCCATTGTCGACAATGAACCGTAACAGGGAACCCTTTACCCACATCTGGGAGTGGAAGAGACGCTCTGCCTCCTCTGGATCTTTTGGTTCCTCCTTCTGGATCTTCATAGTGGCAATAGTGGCTTTGGGCTCTGCATCAATAATATGCTTCCCTTTGTCATTCACCTTGTCAGGTTCTGATTCAGATTTAGAGCATGCATCTGATTCAGAAGCCCTCATCTCGGCCACCAGCGACTGCTTGGCCCGACACTCACTTGTGTTGTGAGTGGAGCTCTTATGGAACTCACACCACTTTCCTGTGTCCTTCTTTGGCTTTGCGGTGTTGTTCTTTGCTTGTGTCTTTGGCAGGTTGTCTTGGGATGCCATGCCTTGGCTTTGTCCTTTGTTCTGCGGTTTGGAGGCACCTTTCCCTTACTTTTGATTGGCAGATCCAAAGTCTCACTTCTTCTGTTTTAATTTCTACTCAATATTGGCACCATACCGGTATGCCATACCAAGCGAGGAGATGTCGAGGAACTCCATTTCCTCCTGAATGTATCTGTGCAGACAACCACGATATTTTAGCACCAAATTTTTCTCTGAATCTTTGATACCCAACTTTGTGCGCAGGGTATGGAACAAATTTGTTAGCTCACGCACATCTTGATCCCTTTGTTGCCGTAGCGTGGTCCATTGTATGTACTTGTCCTCATAGCTCCCCACGGGATAGTATTTTTCCTTGATGGCATCTCAGAAAGAATTCCAAGTGGTTATGGCTAAGAATAGAGAGGGTTCTGTCTTGTCCGTTTCTTGTCTGTTTCACACAATAGGTTTCCCACCAGTCCTAGACATGGGGGCTAGCTTTGAGGAGTGCAAAAATAATCTTCTCCCGGTCAGAAAAATCATGAACCGAGAAATATCCTTCTAATAGATTAAACCATCTATCTACGACATCTGCATCTATTTGACCCTCAAATATGGGAAAGTAAAAGTTTACTTGTACCTTAAATGGATTCGTGCCTCCAGAGTGGCTGCTGGATGCATATGCGCCACCGGTGGGCAGTCGTTTAAGGATTTAGACAAAGTTATCCATCATCACGTTCCTTTGTTTTTCGAGGGCCTCCTCGAGCAATATTTTGATAGGATCTCCTGCTCCCTCATCTTTCTTTTCATCCCCCATGGGCGTCCGTCGGGGTTTGCGAGGCTAATCTTGCAAAGGTTCCACCAGATCGATCCCTAAGTCCTTATACCCCGACCTTGTTGGGGACATGCAAAGAAGGATCGATAAAAATAAGACCGCTCTGATACCATTGATCCAGATTTATGAAGGAATGCAACATAATATAGAAATAACCATAAACATAGAAATACAATGGAAATAAGGCTTCATTTCATTAATATCAAATCACAGAAATATGTTTACAAACATGATGGAAATAAAATAGCTAGGGTGCTGGTAGTGAATCTCTGAGAAGAGATGTGGCGACTACAGATCTCTGAACTATATTACATTGAGGCTCGGGGGCCTATTTATTATGGAGAAACAATGGAGAATTATAAACATCCAAAAACCTAACCCTAGGAGATGAAGCACCAAAACTATGGGCCCCGCTTGGGTAAATTGGTGTTTCAACTTCCCAGGGACGTAACTTCGGCATATTATCTCTGTTTGGGGCTTCAAAACGGCTTAGGAAGTTCAGAACCCGAAAAACTGCTAAAAATAGTAAGTTGTGAAAAATAATTCAAATAGAAAATGGTGGGGCCCCAAGTGGAATAGGCGGGTGGCCACCAATATCCACTTGGATCAGTAGCAAAATGCCCATGCTCGTGACAATGAAAACACTTCACCTTGGAAATTCCCTGATTCTTGCCATTCTTGGACTCAGATTTAGAATGGAATTTCTTCCCCTTCCCCTTCCTCACCTTGGCAGCCAAAGCACAATCCTCTTCATCTTCATTATTAGATGAAGATCCATCTCTGGTGTTCCGTCTGACCTCCTCCTGCACCAAATCCAACCACAATCGTTCCAAATCTGGCAATTTTTCCCTTCCATTGACAGAGTCTTGATAACTGTGCCAACTCTTGGGAAGTCATAGGGGATAAAACCTCACCAAATCATCATCAACAACTTTTATTCAAACACTCCCTAGTTCATCCTAACATTGGACAAACTTTGTTAGATATTTTGGAATGGTGTCACCCTTTTCCATCTTGATCTTCCTGAGTTTATCTTTGAGCGCCAATTTCCTATAGTCAATGCTGCTTTGGAATAGATCCATCAAAGCCTTCCACATTAAATATGTTGTGACTCTCCCATGGGGGCTTGAGACAATGTGGTCTGGCACTCCCTCCAACAAGATCCTCCTCGCCTTTGCCACTTTCTTTTTCCATGCATCAAGATTTGCAACATCTGTGTTAGGTCCCTATATTACTAGTATAGTCCCTTATTGTTATTGGTGTAACCCCCTTAATGTTATTATTGTACCCTTGTAACCCCCATTTTTTTATTATTGTGCCCTTAAATTATTATTGTTAGGTCGGCTAGGATTACATTGTGGCCCACTAGGATTACATTATGGCCCCATGGACTCCTATATATAGAAAGGAGGTTTTGTAAATTGTATCATCTAAGAATTGTTCATTTATGTAATGTATTGGAGGTTTCCCCCTCGAAGTGGCTTATTTCTAAGGCGTTGATATCTCTTTTCTTCTATTTTTGGAGCCGGTTACACAACATTTGGTATCAGAGCTTTGGATTCTAGGGTTTCGCTACTCTAAACAGGTCATCGTGGAATTTTCGCTATAAATTTTTTTCTACGAAGGTTCAAAAGCTGAAATTTTTAGGGTGAAGTCAAATTCGAGGAACAACATCAAAAAATTTCGCAGCTTGGTTCACAATATTTTTGGAGATATGATCTTTGGAAGTTAGGTATTTTTTCAGAAATTAAACAGGTCATCATGGAATTTGCACTATAAAGTTTTTTCTACGAATTTTCGTGGCGAAATTCTTAGGGTGCGAAGCCAAAATCCTACGACAATCGTCTAAAAATTTCGCAGCTTGGTTCACGACAGCTTCGTAGATATGATCTGTGGAAGGTAGTGCTTTTTCAGGCTCCTAAATTTCATCTCAAATAGGTGATCGTGGGAAAATCTTCATAACTCTCTCTCTGAGCATCGGATTGGAGTGCCGTAAAAATTGGTTGCAAGTACATAGACTATAGTTTCTTGGATATCAATTTCAGAGCAAAAGGATGAAACAGTGACACGTGGAAAGTCATACAAGTTCTCTCTACTGAACCAGTCCATAATTAGGTCATTGTGGGAGATTGGACACAAATTTGTCTTGGAGAATCTAAATCAGGTCAGACCTATGACATTAGAAAGATAATTCAGAGGGATGCGTTGGTACCAAAATTCAAATATTGAAGTGTTGCAATCACAGAGATAATCCAATTTCAATATCAAGCTCCTCAAAAACAAGAAAAAGGTGTGTATTTTTTTTCCGAATTGAATAAGTCTTGTTTGAAGAATCAATTTGAATTGATTCCAAGGGAATATTGTAGAATACATATCAGTATTGGGTTTTAAAATATGCCCCGTAAAAATAATTCAACACCCATTAAGCCTTCAGAAGGCTCTACTATGACTCATGAAGATGAATAATTGCAACATGATCTATCAAAATTACAAGAGCAAGTGCAAAAAATTTCACTCTCGCAAAGAGCAACAAAAAATGAAATGGAAGTTTTGAAGAAAGGCATGGAAGCTAAGATGGATGGCGTGGAAGCTAAGATGGATGGCATGGAAGCTAAGCTGGATGACATGAAATACAACATGGAAAACATGAAGAATGATCTAAAAATAGACATCGAAGGTTTGAAAAATTTGATACAAGAAATGTTTCCTAATGGTGAAAAGATAGTAGAAGAACCTCATGATGAGAACAAAATCAATGTTAATCATGATTTCATAAACTCTAATGTTGGCGGGAAGAACCACCATATTCCAAAAATGGATATGAGGATGTTTGATGGAAAGGATCCTGTAACATGGATACTACAGATGGAGCAATATTTTGATCTCCATAATGTGAAAAACACACAAAAGGTACGCATTGTAACTTTACATTTAGAACAAAATACATTTGTATGGTATCGATGGCTTTGCTCCCGTAAAAAAATTGTCACTTGGTCAATTTTTACGGAGGAAATGATAGCATATTATGAGGATACAAAGAGCAACACCTTCTTTAGCCAATTGATAAATCTCAAACAAAAGGGTTTAGTGGGGCAGCACATTGAGGACTTCCAAAAATTGAATATAAGGGTAATTGATATTCCAGAGGAACACAGGATTGATCTCTTCATAGGTACTCTAAAGGATAACATCCAACATGAAGTTCGTGTTTTGGAACCCGATTCATTGGAGAAGGCATTCAGGTTGGCAAGAAAAGTTGAATGTAAAATTATGGCGACAAGGAAGCCTACCACTCAATTCTATAAAGAAGGAAGTGTTTCTACGCCTAAATTTCCACAACCTACAAGGTTGACACCACAACAATTGGAAGAAAAAAGAGCAAAAGGGCTTTGCTACAGTTGTGATAGCAAATACACTAAAGGTCATAAGTGTTTTGAGAAGAAATTATTTTACATATATTGTGAAGAGGAAGAAGAAAATGAACAAGAAGAGGATATACACCAGGAACCAGCCCTAGAAGAGGAAGAAATGAATCCGACCATATCGTGTAATGCATTGGCAGGAATTACCACTCCTCAAACTCTCAAGATAGAAGGACAAATCAAGAAGAAAAAGGTAATAGTGTTGATTGATTCAGGTAGCACCCATAATTTTATTCATTGTAAGGTAGCCAAGGAATTAAATTTTTTCCTATACCCAGCACCAGAATGTCAAGTGATGGTTGCAAATGGAGGAACTATAAATTTCTCCGGAAAATGCCATAATATCAAGCTAACCATGGGGGAATATGTATTTACTAGTCCAATGCTTTCCATTCCTATGGGAGGTGCTGATGTTGTACTAGGAGTACAATGGTTACAATCTTTGGGGACGGTAGCTTTTAATTTTCAAGAACTTTTCTTGAAAAAAATTTCAGAAGGAAAGGAAGTTGAATTACGGGGTATGGAAGGGAAGCCGGGAAAGATAATAAGCTCTAATTTCATGACAAAGCTTCTAAAGAAATAACAACAAGGTGTAATTGCACAATTATGCTCACTAGAAGTTCCAACATCAAAATCATCTATTTCTGCAGATCTCCAACAAGTCTTGGACAATCATTCCAAGGTGTTTGAAACTCCAAAAGGAATCCCACCTATTCGTGATCATGATCATGCTATTCATTTGATTCCAGGAAGTGTTCCTCCAAACATCAGGCCTTATAGATATCCTTACTTCCAAAAGAGCGAAACTGAACGTATGATTGCAGAAATGTTAGAGGCGGGCATAATTCAACCTAGTCAAAGTTCTTTCTTTGCTCCTATAGTATTGGTACACAAGAAGGATGGATCATGGCGAATGTGTCCGGATTATAGGGAGCTCAATAAGCTCACCATTAAAGATAAATTTCCCATTCCTGTGATTGATGAATTATTGGATGATTTACATGGAGCAATTTATTTTACCAAGTTGGATCTTCGTTCAGGATATCATCAAATTAGAATGAAGACTGAAGATATTCCAAAAACAGCATTTCGAACTCATGAGGGTCATTATGAATTTTGGTCATGCCTTTTGGCCTTACCAATGCACCTTCTACATTTCAAGGGTTGATGAATTCCATTTTCAAACCCTTCCTTAGAAAATTTGTGCTTGTATTTTTTGATGATATACTAATCTACAGCAGGTCTTGGAAGGATCATGTTGAACATGTTGACAGGGTGCTCAAACTATTGCAGGAGAAACAATTATATGCAAAAAAATCCAAATGTTTCTTTGGAGTACAAGAGGTGGAATATCTGGGTCATATTGTATCTCACGAGGGTGTTAAAATAGACCCTAACAAAATTAAAGCCATTAAGGAATGGAAAGTCCCCACAACCATAAAGCAGTTGCGAGGATTTCTCGGGTTAACAGGGTATTATCGCAAGTTTGTTAAGAATTATGGGAGAATAGCAGTACCTCTAACAACATTATTGAAGAAAGATGCATTTTCATGGACTCCTGAAGCAACTAAGGCCTTTGAACATCTTAAAGAGGCAATGTGCCTAGCACCGATCTTAGCTACGCTAGACTTCACAAAAACCTTTATTGTGGAATGTGATGCCTCAGGAAATGGAATTGGTGCAGTTTTAATGCAGGAAGGAAGACCCATTTCTTTTGAAATTTGTCCAATCAAAGGAAAGTATTTACAGAAACCTATTTATGAGAAGGAAATGTTAGCAATACTCCATGCACTAAAGAAATGGCGAACTTACCTAATGGGAAGACACTTCAAGGTAAAAACTGATCATGATAGTCTTAAACACTTTTTGGAACAAAGACTATCTTCAGAAGAGCAGCAAAAATGGGTCACAAAGATGTTGGGTTATGAATTTGAAATAATCTACAAAAAAGGAAAGCTAATGTTGTTGCAGATGCACTCTCAAGAAAGAATGAAGAGGTGGAAGCATTGCTTTGTGCCATTTCTATTATCCAACCAGATTGGATAACTGAAGCAAGAGATGAATGGAAGAAGGAAAAGATGTATGGACACTCATTCAAAAGTTGCAGCAAGATCCTAGTACATCTGATACATTTAGTTGGAAAAATGATTCCTTATGGTACAAAGATCGCTTATATCTTTGTAAGAATTCCCAACTGAAACAAAAGATTCTTCTGTAATTGCACACTTCTCCTTTAGGAGGACACTCAGGATTTTTAAAAACTTACCACAGGGTGAAGAAAGATTTTTTTGGGATGGCCTTAAATCTGATATTCAAAAGTTTGTGGCGGAATGTTTGGTTTGCCAGCAGAATAAAGTGGAGACAATTAAGACCTCCAGACTTCTACAACCTTTATCCATTCCAAGTCAACGTTGGGAGGAGATTTCAATGGATTTTATCACAGGTTTACCTAAGTCCGAAGGAAAGACTGTCATCATGGTGGTAGTTGATAGACTTACCAAGTATGCACACTTTTGTGCATTATCTCATCCATTTAAAGCAAGTACAGTTGCTACTACATTTATGGATAGAATTAAAAAGTGTAAATGTAGAAGTGTCCTCAGACACATACTTTTATTGATCATGAAAAAATATTACATAACAAATTACATGAGTTTACAAACGTAAACTCTCACTCTCACATTACATAATGAAATTAGGAAACAATCCTATTTATAAGCTCTATGTTCTAACTTAATCTAGTTATGGATCACTTGGAAAATCAACAAGTGTCCATTTACAATAAATGACCTTCTGGGCCATCCCAGACAAACTTTTTATTCCTATTTTAGAGCTAGGAAACGACTTATTCTAGAGTCCTATTTTTACTAACAAAAACTATTTCTAAGTATCTCAAAATATTTATTACTATATTTATCCTAACTTTACATTATTTAATTTATGTATTTTTGGATTTATAATTGCCTTTATGAAAGACGCTAGCATTCCCCCTTCAAGGATAAATCCAAAATAAGAACGAGGAACCATCTTCCAAGTTCTCAAGTTGATGCTGAAAAAATCTTCAATCTCAAGAGACCATGAGTCAGCTGTATGTCTAATTCATATCTGAATGTTGCTTGACAACTCCAATACATGCCAAGTTGCAAAAGGATCCATCTATCCTTTGCATGAAATCAGCATAAAAAATTTTGTTCAAAGCCCACTGGCTGATGATGTCAAAAAAAAATCACTGTTGCTTTTGCTGTGCTGAAAACTGTTCACTGCTTCTTTGTTGTTGACTGCCCACTGGAAAAATTTTTGATGCCCACTGGCTGTTGAAGATGCCCACTGGCTGCTTTTGCTAGTTTTTTTCGAGACTTTCAGTCTGACAACCACTATTAATCTCATTGAAATTTCCCCCCCTTTGTCAGCTGAAAGGAGAGACACTTATCTGGAAAATATCCCTGAACTCCCCCCCTTCAGGTGTAGGAGTTTTACACTGTTGTACTCCCCCATTCAACTACATGAGAGTACCATCATATTTTCACTGTTGGCTGCACAATGTGTGATCATATGCGGTTGTAGAACTGAAGCAATATTTTAACTGTGGATGACCATTCCCAAGGGTCAATCCATTCATAATGTATCTTTAATCTGGCTGATTTGTGTTGATTGCGACATTTTTCTGAGGAATGATTGCACTTTCCACAATGGTGACAGGGATGGAGATCAAAACACTGATCTTCCATATGACCGGTTCTCTGACAATGAGAACATTTCGATTTGACTTCAACTTCAGGTTGTGTGGAATTCTATTTTTCTGCAACTTTGGGTTGCGGGCATTGCTGGTTGTCTGCAACTGTCTCTGAATCTGCTGAGGGGATCTGTTCAAGAAATCCCGCACTGACGAACTGAATGGGCTTGGAATAATCGGGAATATGTAAGTTGGCGTCATCTTGGACATATCATAAGCCTCGTCGATTCTTTGTATTATGAATTTCTTCCCAGGGCTTGATGATGGGCTTGGAAGAAATTGGATCTGGAACAACTTCGACACTTGAAGCTGTTGGAATGAAAGACTTATCATCTGGATGGTTCAAAGACTTGAAAGTATCACTCTTTTCTTGCAATTCAATCCTTTGAAGTTGTGACTCGAGCTGAAGAAATTCAATGGTTTCATGTGTTTCTTGTAGATGCCGTGAAAGATCAGTAAGAGTTTCTTTGCTGACGTGCACCTTGTCTTCATCACTGGAGATGATCAAACTATGAAGAATGTTTAACAACTGAATATGTTGTGCCATTTGAACTTGCACACTTGAAATCAGGCTCTCTTGTTGTAGATGTCGTACTTTGAACTGGTTCACTTGAATGATAGGCTCGCTTGAATGTAGTTGGAATGGCATGCTCACTTGATTTTTTGCTTATTGCACTTGCTTGGAACACTTGCTAGAATTGTAGAATTTTCTCACTTAAACTCTGGAATTCACGCTCGCTTGATGACGATCGTGTTTGTTTAAGCGCTCACTTGAATGAATAGCCACGCTCGCTTGATGTCAATGTGCTTGCTTGATTGATGTCAGAGTTGAAATTGTTTGGTTGCTTTTTGATGGTCGCTGCAATAAACTTCACTCTGGCTTGCTTGAAGGTTTGATCTTTGTACTGTCTTGACGCAAATTTCTTGAAATCACGCCCTCTTGGAGATGCAAACTTGTTTCTTGTTTGAAAAAAATCATGCACTCAATTGATTTTGTGTAAAGGAAGGGTGTTGAACACTATCGATAATGCACCCAAGAAAGCTTACAATGATTCACTTTAAAATAATGAATTCACTTGTCTTCTTAAAAATTCATTAACAATGAATTTTTAATGATTAGTTCATAACATAATGAATTTGATTACAAGTTCTGAAAAGAATGTATAACAACGTTGATGTAGACTTTTGAGTGTGCAAGTATGTGAACTTGATGAGGTGAATTGGCTTGTTGATGTAAAATGCGGATGTAGACAATCTTCGATTATATGTTGTAGTTGTGCAGATGCATGTGTTGATCTTGCAGCTATTTCGTTATAAGTGTTGTGCTTGCTGATATTAAACTTTATGTATGAAATTATTAATGTGTCACAACTAGACACAGATCAAAAAGCAACAACATGAAGCCATAAAAAACATGCGCCATCAAACACACATGGTGTACCTAAGATCCCCTTATTCAATTTCGGGCGGATCTAGGACACATCAACACCAAAAAAAATGATATCTTTATTAATCACTGGAGTACATCATCTGAAGCAAAGATAATGCCAAGTTGAAAACCATTTGAAAGAAAAATCTAGATATTCACCGACTCAATCTCTCTCAAAGAAAAAATGGTACTTGGAATCACAACAATGACTTTCCCTTATCACTCCAAATTTACAAAATATGCACCTTATATCTCCACAAAATATTCTTCAAATTTACAAAATGTAATGCACCTTATCACTCCAAATACAAATGGAAACACTCCTTATTTCTTCAATTACAAAGAGAGTCACATTTTCTCTCTCCCATTCACTCATTAAAAAAAAACACCCTTTTCTCCATTACATAAAGAATAGTCCTCATTACAAAACTTTAAAAGTTTTATGAACTCTCTTCAAGGCATAAAAAAAAACCATATTAAAAATTACTCCATTTAAACTTTCCACTCCACCTTCAACATTTCACCTTTGAATTTTAAAGACAGACCTGGTACTTCATTCTTCTCGTTACCAATTCTGCAGCAATATATGTTTCTCACAAAGTTGGCAGAGGGGTCAGATTTCGATAAAAATGTTTCACATCAAACACAACACAGCAGGCGGTTGGATCACCACAATGTTCTTTGAGTGATAAAACAGTAACTTCAGATCTTCCAGACAATAGAAGAAGGATAAAAAGTGATGAATTTCGACAGATTATCCCCCAATTTACAGACAAAACTGAATTCAACGCAAAGCAGTTGAGGCCGGAGGAGCGAATCTAAAATGGTTTGAAACTCTGCAACCTGAACCTGCAAAGCTCTGCTTTGGCAGGCTGGTTTTCTTCTCTGCTCACGCCGAGGATTGAAGTAAAATCTGCTTCCACAAAGTCATTTTCAAGATATGAGAGATACACAAAGTCGTTTTCTCCACAAAGCCGTTTTAGCTATGTCGTTGAGCACAAGTGTCAATGTTTGACAGCGTTTGAGAGCTACACATTTTAGCTCCAAATACGTAGATTTTAATGCTGCTTCAAAAAATATTTAACGCTGGAACAATTCATTTTAAACACGATTTGCAACACTCTTTCATGGATAAAATCAAATCGAATACACTGCTAGAATTGAAACGTTGCTTTAATTGCTATCTTCTGCAGATTTTTAATTCAACGCTTTTTCAAACAACCTCTCTCCTATTTAACGCTGTGTTCAGCAGGGATTTCACCTCAATTTTCTGAAGATTTAAAAAAATGTTGCAGAGTGATCACTACCAACTTGTCTTCTCCACGACCTGCAGCAAATCTGGCGCTGGAGAATGCACTTCAAAGCCGTTGTTAATCATTATCAAATGTTGTTAAATAATTTTAAAACGTTGTTTCAATTATGGTCAGCGTTTAAATGTTGTTTTCAATGCTTTTTAACTTACTCAAACGCCGCTTCAAACTTACAAATGCCGCAGACTTTCAGTTTTTCAAACGCTACAGCTGTCAAACTTGAATTTCTGTTTCCTTTTTTTAAATGCTGTCACACGGTGATGATTAATCTGAGAGGAGTTGGAACGTGCCGATTATATGATTGAATTGCTATTTATATGATTGTAATTCACCTTTTCTTGACTTGACTGCACCTTTCTTGACTTGAGAAGCAAGACCCATGCTCTCTCTTTACACGCAGCGAGGCTCTTTCCTTCAGTGCAGATGTGATATATCAACAACACTCTCCTTTTTTTTTGTTTATTTTATTGCAACAACACTCTTACAAATACAGTCACCTCTTAACAATTTGAAACAGCAAAATTCACACAAATTTTGCATTTTCTCTTTAGAAAATGATTTTAGAATTTACATATCTAAAATCAATAAAAAAAATTGACAAATTTCATACCAATCTGGAATCTCCTCCTCACAACATTACCGTGGCTCTGATACCACATGTAAATGCAGAAGTGTCCTCAGACACATACTTTTATTGATCATGAAAAACAATTACATAACAAATTACATGAGTTTACAAACGTAAACTCTCACTCTCACATTACACAATGAAATTATGAAACAATCCTATTTATAAGCTCTATGTTCTAACTTAATCTAGTTATGGATCACTTGGAAAATCAACAAGTGTATTTTTACAATAAATGACCTTCTAACCATCCCACTAACTTTATTCCTATTTTAGAGCCTAGGAAACGACTCTATTCTAGAGTCCTATTTTTACTAACAAATTTTTTTTTTCTAAGTATCTCAAATATTTATTAAATATTCTAATTTAATAAATATATTTATCCTAACTTTAAATTATTTAATTTATGTATTTTTGGATTTGTAATTGCCTTTATGAAAGAGGCTAACAAAAAGCTACATGGAAGCCCAAGGGTTATTGTGAGCGTAGAGATCCCATTTTTACTGGAAATTTTTGGACAGAGTTATTTTCTTGTTTGGGTACTCAATTAGCTCATAGCTCATCTTATCATCCTCAATCTGATGGTCAAACTGAGATAGTAAATAAATTTTTGGAAGGATATCTTCGTTGTTTTGTATCCGATAAACAAACACAATGGGTCAAGTGGTTACCTCTCGCTGAATGGTGGTATAACACTTCCTTCCATACTGCAGCAAAAATGACCCCATTTATGGCACTTTATGGATATCATCCACCATCCATCACATCATCCTTAAGGGAAAATTCGAAGGTTCAAGCAGTGGAAGATCACATCGAGCATCAGCAAGAAGTTCTCCAACTCTTAAAGGATAACCTGAAATTGGCACAAAATCGAATGAAACAACAGGCAGATCAACATCGCAGCGAGAGAAGTTTTGATGTAGGAGATTGGGTATTTTTACGGCTACAACCATATAAACAAATGTCCCTCAAGCAAGCTAAGAAGGATAATAAATTATCACCAAAGTACTATGGTCCTTACAAGGTGTTGAAAAAGATTGGTACTATGGCATACAAATTGGAGCTTCCTGCTTCTTCGCGAGTACATCCAGTTTTCCATGTTTCATGCTTAAAGAAGGTTATAGGTGAAAATATTCCAATTCAAACAATATTGCCAGAACTTGATGAGGAAGGAAAAATCATATTGGAACCTGAAGTGGTCATGGAAACAAGAACTCGACAGCTACGGAATCGATCAATTTCAGAGTATCTCATCAAGTGGAAGAACTTACCGACTGAAGATTCTACATGGGAGGATGAGAATTTTATACAGAAGCACCCAGAGCTACTCAAGCATTGAGGACAACACTTTTTTGAAGAAGAGGGGCATGTTAGGTCCCTATATTACTAGTATAGTCCCTTATTGTTGTTAGTGTAACCCCCTTATTGTTATTATTGTACCCTTGTAACCCCCATTTTGTTATTGTGCCCTTAAATTATTATTGTTAGGTCGGCTAGGATTACATTGTGGCCCACTAGGATTACATTATGGCCCCATGGACTCCTATATATAGAAAAGAGGTTTTGTAAATTGTATCATCCAAGAATTGTTCATTTATGTAATGTATTGGAGGTTTCCCCCTCGAAGTGGCTTATTTCTAAGGCGTTCATATCTCTTTTCTTCTATTTTTGGAGCTGGTTACACAACAATCAGCCACAACGAGTTTAGGAACATCATTGTCAATGAATTCCTTCAATCCATTGTGTTTTAGTACTTCCTCCATCCTTTCCTTCCAAGCAATATAGTTTGAGCTACCCTCGAGTGCATACTCCAACCTCAAGCCATTGAAAGCCATTTCAATCTTGAATCAGATGTAGCACCAAGAAAGTCTTTCTGCAAATTCGAATTCTATCCGGTCACAAAATCAGCTCCTGCTTCACTTATGTGATTTCCTATGCTTTGATACCATGTAGAAATTATACAACATGCATGTATATATTGGATTCACTCGATCTAACAATGTACTAAAGTTAAATATTGAATCACTTCTACAAATATTTTGGTTAAATATTGAATCACTTCTACAAATATTTTGTAGAATTAAAAACACAATCTCTAATCACATGAACATGAAGAAGAATCAAATCACCCATAATATGAGACTTCTGGAAGACATAGCTTAAAACTCAATTATCTTCTATTTTATATTAAGTATGGGATCATGAAACAATTACATACAAAACTCTCTCTCACAAGATCCCTCCACTACTCATCTAATTGTCTCATCAGAATAAACTTCATCACACACATAGCCAATTTTCAAATTCTCTAGATAGCCTCATTACCTTCTTCTAATCCTCATAATGCAATCCTAAATAGTGAATTTGGCCTCCCTGATCACAAGCATCACAAGACTTAATGGTGTTTGGTTGCATGTGTGCAACCTAATAATCCTACAACTGATAGTCAAATTCCCTTTCACCTAGAACTCTATTGGGTCTCCACTAAATCTGACATGCATGAAGCTAATAATAGTAAATCCTCAGTTTCATGTGAGATCACTGATTGTAAATTAATTAATATTTAATTCACTTGATCTCTCACTAGTGTATCTTCAGTTACAACTAGCACAACTGATTTAACTCATTTAACTGAGTTAAACTAATTACAACTTGCATTAACTAATGCATCATTGCAATTCAAAATCTGTTACAAATAGAATTACTCTGCATGCCTCACCAACTACCTCTAACTCGAAATGCACTAGCTAACTGAGTTTATCACTCTCAGTTAACTATTTCAAGTTTACATTGAGAATATATTACAGTTTATTGTCCATATTAATTAGGGGATAACTAAAATAGACATACACATAAAAATAGCACTGTGGGCCCCACCCTAGTTTGGGTGCTTAATGCAACTAGGCGTGGATGTTGAAATTTTCTTGTTGAATATAAACATATTCCTATAATTTGGTCGTACCTAGCACAATAATATATGAAGGCACATATGCTATTATTCTATCCTCAACTACCTGGAAAGCTTTCGGTTCTTTGCAACTTGTGCTCGTTACCCAAAATCTTTTGGCCTTTAACAGATGAACCAATCAACCGTTAGGTATCCTTTTGAAGTTTCCTATTACTTTGGGAGGAAATATTATCTATATAGACGATATGGTTGTCCAAGGCCCCTTAGATTTTAACCTACTCCTGGGGCATGACTATACTTATGTCATGGGAGCGCTTGTCTCTTCTCTCTTTCGTATGGTATGCTTTCCACATGAAGGTCTAATTGTGACCATTGGTCATCTTTCATTCACTGGTCCTAATATGACACCTAGTCTACCTTCATTCCTTAATGGTATTTATACGTCGATGGTACTTTCCCCGCCACAGGTTAATTATGTGGCCACATGTTCATTGCTCGCATCCAGTGATAGTGTCATCAGTGATGTCGTGTACTGTGTACTGGGGGCATTCGATCCCGATTTCTAGAGTGTTGTTCTCCCATCAGATGAGAACCTCTTAGAAGCCATGACCTCTTATATTTCATGATCAGGTCTTCAGAGCATAGTTTCTTTTCTTGTTTCAAGCTCCTTAAAAAAATGAAGCAAGGTCTTCGGAGCATAGTTCCTTTTCTTGTGTCAAGCTCCTTAACAAATGAGACAAGGTGAAATAATGATAGTTATTTTACTATGTCAACCTTGTTAAAAAATGAATTAGGCTTCTATGAGGATAGTTATTTTACTATGTCATCCTTGTTAAAAAATGAATTAGGCTTCTGTGAGGGTTCTTTTACTGTGTCAACCTCGTTAAAAAATGAAATAAGTTCCCTTTCAATTCGAGATTTTGATTGGATCTCATAAAATCCCAATCGAGTCTTTCACTTGATCTCATAAATGAACCTTCACTCCATCCATCTATTAGTAACCAGTGGTCTACTCAGGTGAATGAACTGAATCTTGGGGGCACATACCTCCAATTGAGTCACCATGTTGGGGGCATCCAAACTTTTTTCAAGCAGAGTTTCCCATGTTTCAAGCTTGTGTAAAAATGAAACCATCCTCATTAAATTTTTGTACGTTAATGTACAATTTGGTTTTGGTTTTGGTTTTGGTGTGCTTTTTGTAAACTGTTTTCTTGCTTATCTTGTTTTACTTAACACATGCATTGTTCTAGATAGACATTTGCGGAACTTTTAAACTGTGATCATCATTGCATCATAAATTAAACAGGAAAACATAGCATATATATATATATATATACACATAAATGTTTACAAAAGTTTTTAGTACATCATAATCCTAAAAATATGTGTTCTAGTACATAAGAGACTCGTGGGTCCAAAAATAAAAAACTATAGAAATAAAAACTAAAGTGGACTAATCAGGATGATGCTCGTGGTAACAAGTCACTGCTTGAATAACTCAAGTCAACAACCGATGGATGCAGTTTGACACCCCCACATTGTGCCTCTGGTAGTGGCGGGGGATATCATGAACATGAGCATATTCCAGAATCCCGGTGGTCAATGCGTCTAGGTTTCAGGTGATTTCCTCTTCAGAATATGCTCTTTCCTCATAAGGAGTAGCCTCAAATTCCCTCACCACTCTTTTGGCTATGGGGGATATTCCAGCAAATCTTCGCAGTCCAACATCTGAAACACATAAGTTTAAACATCTAAACATGTATACCAAAAAAATATAAACATCCAAAACTTGACAAAAAAATGTTTTACCTCTATCATCCCACTGATCACCCTTTGGAAGTGGAAGTTCCGGTTCACCTCTGAAATCAGTCCCAGAATATGGCCAATTCTCCACGAGGATGAGCTAGTGCCTTAACCATACAAAGAAAGTAGTTTTGTATGACATGTGTTGCTTGCCTCCTGATCGGGGCATAAAATCGCTCCATCGGATCATGTGTGGATCCTTTGGTGCTAGCACGACCACTTCTGCCCACTAAAACTGGAACAACGACACTCATTCCAAAAAGAATGCTGCTAATATTGAACCATACCCAAATTTATTAAGTTGGCCATTTTTCCATTTGGAAAGGTGTTTCTTCATATTAGCCAAAACTGCTTCTACCCAGTTAAAGCCTATGGGTGCCATACAGTCTATGGTAGTTTGGAATTGAGACTTGGTAGCCTCATGTGGCGCTTGTGCCCTAACTGCACGTGTTGTAGTGTAAAGGACTACCTTGAGAGGTAGGTTGTTTACGGTTCTTATGTCCACCTTCCCAATGGAATAATTGCTTGCCTTTGTACACTGCCTCCCTATTATCATATCCATGCTCTCACCCATGATCTAGCTCCCTACCAGACGAGCTCGTTCCCCCCTCCGTGATAAACCAATGATGAAATAGATGTCAGAGACCTCAATTTCCAACTCTTGGTCGCTGATAATGAATCTCTCCCGTCCTGTATCCCATCAACTCAATAGGTATTGGAGAAAATTTGGCTGAGATATTAGGCTAGGAATTAAGAATAAGTTGAGGAGCCTGCAGTTCCTCAATGCAGCAATACAATCTTGATCCTCCATGGATTCTCTGTCCACATTTTCATGTTCTTTCTCTCTCCATTCAATCACCATTTTGCTTGATGATTTCTCCCTGTCAGAGCAATTGAACAAACATCTTGTTAAAAATATGAGCATAAAATCCATTTTAGATGATTATTTTTTAGAATATTTTCATATTTTTTCAATATTTGTGATCAGCGTGCAGTCTGTGTGAAAAAACACAAATCGACGTGACCCCGAAGGGCATACCCCCGCTGATTCGCGGTGAAAATATGTTTGAAAATACTTCCTGAAAATTCAACATACACTATGAAAATTGCTAAAAACAGGTATGGAATCAGAGATAATTAGCATGGATCTTACCTAGCATATATGGTTCGTCGATTGGCTCCCTAGATTGCCCACTTTCACCTCCTAAAGAATCAAGGTAAAAAGGGTCAAAAACCTCTCCAATGACTTGTGAAAGTGAAAAGTGAAGATGTTTTTACTTCTTCTTCTTCTTTTTTAAATGTTCAAGTCACTATTAGGGTTTTTTCATTATTTTAATTATTTTTTCCTTGAAAACAGATAATGTTATCACTCTTTTGCAACAATAGGGTAAAAATTTTGAAGGACAAAAACAAGTTCTAGTTTATTACTTTTTCAAACTCGGTAAAAAAGAAGAAGAAAAATTTGCCCCCCTTGGAGTCATACTTAAGCTCTTTTCTGACTCTCGAAAAATGAAAAGATTGCCGATTATTTTTCGTTTTGAACTTTTTAAAGTAAACAAAATTTTATTTTCCCAGTATATTTTTACCCCTTTTTTGGTTTGGGATAAACTATTTACGCAAAAGGAATACCTTAGTCAATCACGACTAGAAGGTTCTCTCAAACTTTTTTTTCTACCTTTTCGAATTCGAGGGACTATCTACAAAAAGCGCCGTATGGAGCTTTCTTTTCAGCCTCTTTTCAAACTCTCTAAACATGAAAAGGCGTCGAGTTTCACCTTTGTGAGACTCGTTAAATTTAACTACATTGGAATCGTCACCATGATGCTACTGATTTTCTCCTTCCTCGGGCTCGTAAAATGTACTAGGATGGATTTGTACGAATGAAAAAATTATATGACAAGCATATCCTATCCCCTTCAAGATTTTATTCAAAAATAATTGGGTACTCACCATAAATGGTGGGGGAAAAATGGAAGTATTTATCAATTGTGTCGGCTTTATGTCGCTCTTGAATATGAAACTTGTATGTAGTTCGTGTTGGGTTGGGGATATCCTACATTCGTCACTCTTCCTCCATGTGTTTGGGAAATATGTTTTCCTCTCATTCAATTACCAATCTTGTCAACATGACCTTTGATTCCATTTGAGTCAAATACTGCCAAAAAATAGAGTCGTGTTGGCGATATGTTCAAGGGAAGTTCCTTCTGCAGTTTTTCTTTACCTAATTCTTTGTTCAGTATTGATTCACAACCATCTTGTTCCTTTGTCTCGTGTCGATGATGTGGGATACATCATGACCTTCCTTCGAAGGATCGCTTCTAGTCGACTTCAGCTCATTATCCGGGAAGTTGTTCTAGAGATTCCTTTCAGTACCTTAGAGCCTACATGCCTTAATGGCAGGTTTTTCACATTCGACAATAGGTTCACCTCATTGGCCTTCGATCAGATGATTTTACGAGTGTTCAACTTCAATTATTTATTCACATCTTATGGATTTTATTGCTAGTACCTTAAGGCCCATTGTCATTATTGGTAGTATCTCTCGTGCCTGTCAACAGTTTACATCATTGAATGGTAATCGGGAGATTTTCTTTCATGTTCGACTTCAAATCACTCATTCACATGCCTCAATTTTTACTTGATTGGTTCATGATGGAGCACAAGACCCTGGATTTTTTTTTATAAAGTCGAGGTTGCAAGGTGATATGAGTTATTCATGACTATATACATGACTCTTTTTGACGGATGGTTGCGACCATACCTGAGTCCATATTTGTGATCCTTCTTATTGTTGGATGGTTGTGTCCATACCATGGATCCTATTACATGATATCTTTTACAGATGGTTGTGTCCATGCCTTATACTCATGTATTTATATCAGAGATTTTAGTTGTATATATGTACTTGATTCAAAAGTTTTCCAATGATGACATATTGGTCTTGGCATGTTCTTGTAAAGAATTTCACCCCTCATTCTGCCTACATGATTTAAGGGGCATCTGTTACACAAAAAAATTTCAGTGTCCTTGTACTCATTGTTCTTCACACTCTTTTAGGAACTTAATTTTGCACAGGTGGAAGGACATGGTTATATGGCAGTGATAACACATATCACTTGTCTAAAGAGGTCCATTTTGTCAATAAAAGGATTCAAGGAGCATAAATGAAGGTTACAGCTATATTGCAGGAAACATGTTCCTAGTTTTTAGGACAGATAAGGGATAAGATAACAGAATATGACAACAAGGTTATGGACATCATCAAGGTCTAAGATTAGGAGGAGCAGTTGTCAACCACAATATTTAATTTTCAGATAAGGTTTTTTTAGTCATAAGAAGGAGTTTTACTCCTAATTGTATTAGGACTCTAGAACAGACAGTTAACTGTCACATGTAATTAATAGTCATTTTTTGAGTAAATAGGTGTCAATCTAAGATAGAATTCGAATTCATTTGAATATGGATCATAGTATCCAATGTTGCAATGAATATATAAGAGAGATGAGGTTGAATTCCTCAAGGTTGGAAATTTTCATGAACAAGCACACTATGTTATTGTAGCAAACTGTGTGTTTTTATCATAATACAGATATTGGCTCACTACTCAAGATTCAGAAAGAGTTTTTAATGTGTGATCTTCTTTTGGTTTTCTGTATCTATCTTTTTGCAGTGGTATAAACATATATGACGTAGAATTCATTGGAAAATGCTCTAACTTCCTGCATATGTTTGTAAACTGTGTTTTATTCACTCTGTTTTTGCTTCACTGATACAACTAAAAACTATGAAATGCCCTGACTTCCATGATGAGCTGATGTTGATGTTTTGTGGGAAAATACCTAGACTCCATAGCCCAATAGATGTTTTTTTATCATTATTTCAACTAGTCATACACTTTTACACTATTTATTCCTAGAGTTAGCCATCTAATCCTTAATTAAAAATCTTAAACCTAGTGAGAGAGACCTCTCAGGTTGAGGAGGCTAAGCCTCAACTAAAAGTCTGGTTTGAAATAGTTAAAATGAGGTAGCCTGACCAGCAGCCTATCAGGTCCTATTTTGGTGATAACATAACTGGTCAAGGAATGCTTGAATTCTTATCTTAAATCCTGAACAAGAATGGAAAGTAAATATCAGTTGTATCATATTATTAATAAAAGAGGAGTTACAACCTATGCCTTGATGTCGAAGCTCTCCTTCAACGAGTCTGAATCTGGGCACGTCTCCAAAGCACTCGTTTTCAACTCAGTGTGAGAAGGCGAAGGGCTCAACTCTCTCCTTAAAAACTTATGAAAATCTTCAAACCTCTCTCTGTTATGTTCTTCTATTATGTTCTAACTAGCAGAGGCATTGGAGGATGATGAATTTATAGAGATGGAGGAGGGGACATGGATCCACTTATGATGTGAAAATGGATTATCTCTTTGGGAGGTTCCCATTTTGTAGGAACAAGGGGCCCAAGGGAGGAATTTCGGCCATATCCTGACCAAAAAACATCCAACTCTTCGCTCTCGAAGCTTCTATGGCATGAAGCTTCGTTTCCATTTTAAAAAATATCCCAGAAGTAGATCGACGTGGGTGTGAGGTCCATACTATCACCGATCCATGCTTCTCACAAGCTTAGGATGGGTCATCGGTGTTGGTGAGACACATAAAGGTCACGCTGCTCCAAAAATATGGGTTTTTAGGGCTAGACCGGGTTGGATCAATAGAAAGATTGTTCTTGGTATAAGGGATACGATAGCATATTTTCATGATGGAAAAAGTACGGGGATCAGCAGGGTCCTCGAGAATGAAGAGATCTGATATGTCTACACTACAAAAATATCATCTATTTTCGTAGCGCAGTAGCTATGTCTTTGTAAAATATCTCTCAACACCTAATCTCCTTTTCTTTAACAGCTAGAACTTCATTTCTGACTGATTTCCATCTTCTAACAGCATCAAAACTTCAAAAACCTAGTGTTTACCTCTTGGAATCTTATCAAAATGTTTAAAAATGCACCTACAGCAGTTTCGTAGCGCGCTACGAAACTACTGTGTATGTCACCTACAACAGTTTCGTGGCGCGCTACGAAACTACTGTGTGTCTCCATATTTGCACAGTTTCTTCATCATATTTAAACCTTGATAATATCTACAGTATTTAATGATGACTTTGATTCTAATTGACCTTGAAAACAATATAAGTCAACTTTTCCATGGTTTCCAAAAGTGATGACCTTCCCAAAAAAAAATTATATCAGGGATTTGTCACTTACTGTCTTACTTCTAATGTAGCTGACTTTATTCAGAGTTTTCCAATTGGATTTCAAGATCCTCAATGTGCCTCTTTAACCTCCTGTTAGTAGCCCTTAATTCACATTTACCCTTCTCACAAACCTAGCCTCTTTGATTGCAGGGAGGGTCCAGGTGAAAAACTGAGCTTCACTGCTGATTGTTTCAGGATTTGAAACTCTTTCAAGTTCCCACAATTGTTTAATTCTATCAAATTTTATCTTCTCCACCACATGTTTTCTTACTTTCTTCTCAAGCCTAGCAATTTGAAGATTAGCTAGTCTTAATTTTTCTTTCATTCCTTCATAACTGGTCTTTTCTCTTTGTGTATGGAAAACTATGTTTCTGTCATCCTCAAGCATAGGTGATGAAAGGTATATGGGTTCCTCATAATCATTTTAAATTTCTCCAACTTTTTCTAATTCCACATCCAATCCTTGCAACTTTTTTGAATTTCTAGTTAGAGGCCTTCTGGGCTTGAACAAAAACTCTGAAATTTCATCATTAAAATCTAGTTTTTTGGAAGACTTGATCTTCTTAGATTTCCCTTCATCCAAATTTATAAAATCTGCCTGCACTAAAGGAGATTCCTCAATATCAATAGCTTGTAAAATATCATTCAAGCTACCCTTTAAACATGGATCTTCTTCTGAAACCACTGTTTTGCCTTTTTCCCTTGCTATTTGACTTCTAGTCAACCTTTTATGAGTTTTTTTACTGGTTGACTGTTCCTGCATTGCTTTCTTACCTTTGGTTATCCTCCTTTGTGCAGGTTGAGGGGTTTCTTGAAAAATTAATGGTGTTTTAATCTCTGGCCCTTTCACTTGTTTTCTAGGCTTTAACTTGACAAACCTCTTCGATCTTGTTTCTGTAGGGTCAGTGATTCTAGATGGTGATTTTTCTTTGGCCCTAGGGCTAACACCTATTCCATATGTTTCCACCCAAAATCCAAAAATAAACAAAAACAATGACCATTCTCTATTCACCCTCTGAAGCTCATGCAAAACTATTAATTCGACAAGACCATGATGGAATAATGAAGTTTCACATGACTGAGTTTTCATCTGCACCTTATCTTCCATCTTGGCCAAACTCCAAAACAGAAAGAAAGGTAAATCCAGAGAAATTATTCCAGTGAAACGTAATAAGAGTTTTAAATGGTAAGAATACACCTTATGGTATCTTCCTTCGCAAGTGAAGTACCTTTGAATGTTGGAGAGCAGGTTAGCATATGTATCCTTGACATAACCTCTTGGCACTACTTTGGTTAAATCTGTGTCTACAAACTCTGGCTTCAAAAATATTTTACAAGGTTCCATTTCAAACCTAAAATTCTTGAACCACCTTTCTTTCCCTCTTGGAATCTCTATCACTAAAGAAATAACTTCAGGAGAAATTGGTAAGTTTAAACATCCAACTTTTGTATTTGAACCTGTGAAATTGATGGAAAATTCTTTTGTGATTTGATTATGACCTCCCTGTAGCTTTTTGCAGAATCTCCAGCATCCTACTTTCTTGAAATCTTCTTCAACTGATTTATCCTTAGTGAGAGCCTCTATGCCTTCAGGTTCCTTCTCAAACAATGGCCTGATCTGTGGTTTCTTTTTTCCTCTGTCATCTTTCACTTGGAATCCCTGTGGCTTCATAAAACCTGTAATAAAATGGCTCACTTGATTGAAGAGAAACTGGCTCACTTGATTAAGGGTTCAACCTTGCTTGATAATTGTTTCAGCCTCGCTTGATAACTGGTTCAAAAACTCTGGTTTATGCTTACCATGAGCTTTTTATTCGAAGAAAAACATGCAGCAAGTGTTTTTGCATGAGAAAATACAACCAAGGACAACCATCCCATTTCAAATTTTAAAATGACGGATGATAAATGACCCTAACGAATCTCATGAGGGTTGTGAATGGTTGCATGTGGGAGAAAGGATTCGTGGACTGACACCTACTCATGAAAATTTAATGGAATTTGATGGATTTGACAGTTGGACAGGATTTGAGCTTCTGTACACTCATTGCTTTATTAGTCATTTTTGAGTAAAGCATTTCACCAGTTTGTTTGTGAAATTCTATTTGATCAATTGGATGAAGATCATCTGCTTGAACTTCATATGATAACTTTTTGTAATCAGTTAATGATTTAGGATGCTTTACTTTAGGCTGGAGGAAGGTCATCTACATCTTCCTGGTTTTATAGTCAAAAGAAGAAAGCAATATGCTCTGGTCACTGGGTGATTTCTTCCAATACTAGTTGTATGTATCAGTATTCAGAGCTTTATTCTCATCTTTATCTCTCTGTATTTCTGCATAATGTCCATCTCCTACTCTGTTGGTTTTCTAGATGAGGACATTTCAACACTATGTTGCTTCTGAATAAGTCAAGTGTTAGAAGTTGAAGGCTGATGTATTTCTTCAATCACTGTAGGAGGTGCATTTTCCTTTGTTGTTGTTTCTGTATCAATCACTTCTATTGTTTCTACTCCTTCATTGACAGGATTTAATTTAGGCTTCTTCCTGTACATCAATTTAAATTTGGTTTTATTAGTTCTCTTTGCAATGTATGATCCTTCCTCTCCGATTCTCTTTCAACTTTTATCTTCTTGGGCTAGAGTTTGGAAAGTTTGACTAGTATCACCTTGCTTCTCTACCTCTGTCAAGGTGTTCTCCAACCATTCAGACTGATTGGAGTATTTCTCAATATCTGGTTTCTTCTCATGTACATAAGGAGTTAGTTTGCATTTAACTCACAGTTTACTTATTACTCCTAGAGGATCATAATACCATAGAAAACTCTTACTGAATTTAAACTCCTGCAAATACTTTTCAGCCTCTGGACCTACATCTCTTCTATTACAAATGAAAGGGCCAACCTGATTCTTTATTTTGAACCGTGTCTTTTTCTTAGTTGCTAAGAAATTGATTGAATCAGAATAAAGAATCCGTCTTATATACTCAAGGGAAAATAACCTCATTGGGAGGTATTTAGGCAGCTTATATGGAATAAGATTTTATCCATATACCCTTATCTATGTATGGTTTTGGTACAAGTACCAATCTCCTATCCTATTATGCTCTGACAATTGCAGGACGTTTTTAATATCCTCACTGATTATGGGTTGCATGCTGTTGTTCAACATATTGACCATAGGGTGAATAAAAGAATCAATAAACTCTGTATAGTTGGAATCTGTGGAGTCTTTTCTTATTAAAGGAGTCCAAAATATGATTGACTGTGGGTTTCCTTCAACATCAAGGTTCTGAAGGATGATGGAAAATTTCTCAGACTGAAAGTATAAAAACATGTGGAATAGGACTGGGGAATACTTGAAAACATCTTCTTCAGACATTTTGACCAACTTTTCATGAATATTATCAGCAAGGTACTGGACAAAATTAAAAATGGTAGTAGGAGGCTGACCAGGTGTGAAAATAGACATAAAACCTAGTACTGCAACATCAACATGCTCATATGTGAAATAAACAAGAATAAAAACAACATGCTAATGATATGTCTGGCTCTTTCAGAAAATTTTGTAGATGGGTAAGGAGGATTTATCTTGGGAATTTCTACATATGAAGGCATGAAAGTTTTAAATATTTGGAACATCTTGGGGAAGTCCAGATTCAAATACAATTGTGTAAGAGCTTCAATGGACAAAGGGGTTTCATCAGGTCTAGATTGGATCTAGAGCATTTGATTCATTGACTCAGCAGTAATAGTAAACAAAATTTCTTTTTTCAGGGTTTATTATGGCTCTTTGGTCAGGGAAATAGAAATATTGACAAATTCTGATTACTTCTGGGAACTAGAAAGTTTGTGGGAATACATACTTTGGCAAATTATATTCCCAGATAAAAACCTCATCTGCTTGGTCTATGGATTTTTCATGGCTCTAGTAGTGGAGCTCAAGAAGGTTAAATTCAGTGACTGTGTCATTAATCTTGAAGTCTCTGTCAGCCATGGGAGTGTGTTCTACATATACAATTGGGGGTTGTAGAGGATTGACAGATACAATGCTTTTGGAACCCATTATTTGTTAAATTTCTTCAATTCATTAATATTTTAATTAGAAAAAATTGATTTAGGCCTTTAGGAGCACCTCTGAAAGTTTATAACAGTTTGCAGACTAATTTAGGATAAAACAGGGGCTTTTCTATGGTCTGCAATGATTTAAACTGCTCAAATTGTTGAAACTATACTCTTTGTGTGCAAAAACAATCTCAGGACCTTAGATTTCTGTAAACATATGCCTAGGGTCTGCAGGAAAAATGGATTTGGGAAACTACAGAGGTTCATTTTGGTATGCTAAGGCTCTTATGCTAATTCAATTACTTATTACTCTTTTTCTGTAAGCACAAGCCTTAGTACTTTGAGGAATACCTGGAGAAAGATGGAGATTTGATTTGCAGAAGGGTTCTGGGCTTGCAAAAAGCTTTTCTGAGGCTTTAGAGGTCTTTAATAATGCTTTGGATGACTTCTGCAGTGTCTTTTGGTAGCAAATGGTTGAATTCTGGTTGAATTGGGCTTAAAATGAGGTCGGCAACGTGTTGTTTGCTTGAAAATCGATCGACAATGTTATTTCTGCATGAAGGTGTAAAAAAAATGGTAAAAGGAGTGCAAAGGGAGGCTATATGAATTTTAATCAACAGTGATTATATCATTGAATGTGCGGTTAATTTGAATTGACAAGGTGGTTTGTGCAATGGCTAGGAAAAACTGCTGAGTGGTTTTTGCAAGAGCCCAAGGTGGTTGGTAATATTATTTGTGGCGATGCGATCAAATGAACATTTGACACATAGCAGGGAGGTGAGCTTCGTAAATCTCTTATTTCGCAAGATTGGGGTATGGTTAACCATCGTGTTGTCAGATGTGTGACAAGGCTTGTTGGCCGTTAGGTCTAATCAGTTGAGATCCAATGGTTGGGAGGATGCGATGGATGTGTCAGGATTGGATAGGTGTGGGGCCTGGGATATTAAGTTATGCGATGCGTTATATATGCATAAAAGATATGGTTTAATATACATGGGGTCAGGACTATTATGATAGGCGGGGTTTATAGTAGGTGGGTCCGGGATATATCACATGTGGGGAAATTAAACCATAGGTTATATAAAAATAATGGGTTTGGAATGATATATATGGGAATTATTTTAATACGGGATAAAATGTTAAATGTGGGAGTTAAATATAATTAAGTTAAATTTTAGTAATATATATAATGCGAGATATTAAATACGCTAATTTTAACTTTAAAACTAATATCGTGAAGGCATTTTTTCACTGTGGGACCCAACATATTACCTTTTTTTAAATAAATACTTATGATAAAGGTATTTTTGGGTTTTTAATGTATTTTTGAATGAAAATGGAAGTTAATAAATGATTTTTACTTTTCCAAAGGATAAAGTGCGTTTTAACTTAGGAAAAGGGATTTTTGTAGGGAAAAGAATGAAATAAGGAGAAAGAGTAAAAATGAAGGGGATGGGGTATTTTTACAAAGGGGATGATTTTGGAAGGGAAATTAGTAAATGCAATCACAAATTTTCTGCTATCTATGCTTGTGAAAACTGCTTCTACCTACCCATCAACTACCCTAGCATTTTTTTTCTTCATTTACATGGGTGCATTTGAGCTTCCAGACCCTTATTCATTTTTATTTTAAACATCAAACTAACTAATTCTATCCTTATTTCTTCCAAGGGCTCAGATTAAACTGTTGAGCTACTTATTATTCTCTACCTAACTACTGATCTGCCAAGATTAAAAAGTTTGGATAGATCTTTATTCTCTATCTATCAACATGAAATTTAAAGCATGAAAGGTGAAGATTAAGCAGTTTTACCTTCATGTATTGTGGAATTTTTTACAAGCTTCACACAATATTATTTTGCAAAGTGAAGTAAAAAGTAGTGGCATTTGAATTTGTATCACTTTCATGCTTTATTTTTATCTCTTTTTTGTTTGGGGTTCATTTTCTATTCTTTTTTGATCTTTTTTCTTTCAAGTCCTTTGCTTTTCTTTTAGGACTTTTACCCTCTTTACACTTTTTATTTTTATTTTTAATATGGGAAAAAAATTTGCAGAAAGCAAAGTATGTACATATTACAAGACTAATCAAAGTAAATTCAAAATTATGAATCTTATTATTATATGACCCTAACAGTGGCTCCACATGGGGATGGCATTTACTGGTGAAATGTCAAGAACTTTGAGATCAGAAGCCTTGAATTTTGACTGTTCTTTTGACTTGGAATTTTTGTCTGAGCTCTACATTATTAATACTTAGGATATTTTGTCTTTCAAAGCTTAGGGCCTTCTCTTCGAGCTTCAACTTTGTAAGAAAAACATCCAATCCAATCTAAACTCTGCAATGTTATGTACAATGAGTAAAGTAAACAAAATGAACTACTGTTATTTTGGGAAATAGTAATGCCTCATAATTCTACCATTGATAGGTCCTCCTGGAAGATCTGATCCATCCAACTCCTTCAAAAAGAATGCATTGTTACCTCTGTTAGTGTCAGCCTTTGTAGCCTTCCTCCGGTGATCAAACATGCTCTTACAAAGTGATTTTAAGGTTTCAAGGTCAAATTTTGTCATTTTAGTGAGTCTTCAAGTAAAATTTGGTCACTAGGTATTAGGTCTAAGATTTGCTTTCACTCCTTTCAGAGTTGTCCAAATTTTGGTCCATGTCACCATTTAGCTGAGTGTACCATCATTCAGAGGGTTTTCATCATCATGTCAGGTTCCAATGGGTCATTTTACACCTTGTTCATGCTTCAGTTGTGCCTAGGTAAGGTTCATTTCCCTCTCCTAGGCTTTTGAAGGTAATTTCTCTTGGATGGTAAAATCATCAGCAAAAATTGTATTTCGATGTTCATACACCTTCCCCTATCCTTAATGTACATTATTAAACACTTCCCATCACTGAGATCCCCCAAATTCCTCATTTTCGCACAAACCCTAGTTTCTTGCTACAACTTGGCAATTTTCTAGGCTAGGCTTGTGTTTTGCCCTTTTGGACCCGTTACCCTCACTCAATCTCTAAGATTCCACTTTCCCCTGCTTCCTAACATCCCTCCCTACTTCCCAAAATTTCCCCAAGAATTTATAAGCACCTTATCCCCTTCATTTCGCTTCATTTCGACAAATCCCTTGTTTCACACATCGGGATAGGTTTCACTCAAATGATGTTTCAGAGAAATAACGAGATGACGTTTAGACAGGCGAGAGAGGTTTTTTTTTCCAAAACATGCCAAAGACAAAAAACCTCATTCACTTTTCACGAGTATCATGGTTTTAGACAAATGTCAAAAAATACGGTTGCCTCGGGGAGAATTGAATGTACCTGCGAAGTGACCTTGGGAAAATCAATATTTCGTTTAACACGGTTGGCCAATTACTCAACTTGTGATAGTTAAAGGATAACTGAACACAAATATATTTTCAATGAGCTATCATGAGCTCAATTTGGAGTTGAGTAAGACCTTCAAAAGTTGATTGCAACAGCGCTCTTCCTTGAGGCAGCCTCATTCTGCTCATTTTGACAAGTTTTAGGATATTTGATTTCTGACAAGGAAAATGAACTCCAAATTGAAAAATTAAACTTGTGTTGGAAAGTAGACTCAAATATCTTTCCAACGATCTATCATGCGCCCAATTTGGACATCGGGAAGGCCTCCAAAAGCCTCCTGCAAAATGCACCATTTATGGTGTGGCGCATTGGGTAGGAGCGCGGCGCACTGAAGGTGCGCGGCGCATAGAGAAATTTTTCTTAGTGTAAATTAACATTGGCGCGGTGCACCCATTGAGCACGGCGCATTGGGCTTGCGCGCGGCGCATAGAGCTCCAAAGGCTGAAACTTATCTTCCTTCATCAAAACTCATTTCAATTCGGTTCATTTGCTTCCAAGTAAGTTGACAAAGCCTATTCATTGATTTTAGGGTGTGTTTGCTGTGTGTTGAAGAGGAGGAATTCAAAAGTTTAAATGGTAAAAATATAACCCTATACCCATATTGAAATCTGCTCCCTAGGGTTTGAAGAGAGGTGGTCGTATTTTGAAATTGGGTGTCAAAACTTGAACTTGCCAAAACACTCTCATTCCATTTTTATTTCTGCTCTTATCACTCATATCATTGTTCTCACTGCTATTATCATTGTTATTATACCACAGTCCCTTCCTATTCCTGCTGTCCCATATCCCGTATTCCATTTTATTCCCATGTTTTTGAAGCCTCAAATCCTATCATTTTCCATCATCTCCTTCCCTTCCTATCATTGGTGAAATCCTAATTTCCAAAGTATTCAAAGGCTGTCTCTATTGCCTAAACATACCCCCATCATTATCACCTATTCCTATATCACTTGTAAAGGTTAATAATCCCGAAGTTCCCCAAGTAGTGAGTGACTGTCCTTCCACTCTGAACTCACTTGACAGTCTATTGCATTCATGGTGATACTTCCTTGCATCTTGTCATTTCATTTGTGGCACATTTGGCATTAAAACATACACCAAAACTCTTGTTTTCACTTTACATATATCAACATATACTTGTCAAACACCTTGCTTTTAGCACCATGTCAGAGACAGATTTACCATATGAGCAGGGGTATGAGCAGGATAGTGATTCATCTACCGAGCTTAATATATCGAGGAGATCTCATAAAAGTGGCAGTCACATATCAAAGAGGCGCCAGAGCCTTGTTTGCAACATCACGACGAGTACTATCTCCACCCGAGGTGGAAGGGTTCTCGTTGACTTCATCAGCAGTGCGAGTACTATCTCCACATGGTGTGGAAGGGGTCTTACCTTCGACATCAGCACAGGTGCAGGTTCAGGATAGAGGCAAGAGGCCGATGTAGGATGAGGGCCCCTCGGGAGGCCAAGATACTGAGTTTACATTGATTGATGTTGATGCGATCTCTCCCAGCTCAAAGCTGAGGGAGGTCATCCAGGATCAGAAAGCCGAGATTGGCACATTGACCGAGAGATTGTAGAGATCACATTGGGTGATAAACTACTTGGATTAGCGGAACAGACAACTAGAGGATCAAAAAATGATCATTGACTTGCAGAAGATCCATGAAGACCGAGAGTTGGCTCGAAAGAGACCCGGTGACATGACACCCATTGAGCGGCAGATTTGGCTTGAGAGAGTCAACAGGCATCTTGAGAAGTTGTTGGAAAAGGCCAATAGGGACAAAGACATGCTTAGACATATGAAGAATCACTATTGGGCTCGTACACACGTCTGGAGAGCCAGGATGAAGATCTTGAAGGCGAGATTGAGGAAAGCACTGAAACGGTGAAAAAGGCCTGATCCGCTTAGAATCTTGGCCATGGCTTCCTTGACTGAGCATGAGGCATGATGGGGGACCTTCACTCCGAATTTCAGAAAATTTGGAGAATTTTTTGTCATTTTTGAAAATTTTGGTTGCAAAACAGGTTTTTCTGCCCGACGTGTCGCGCCACCAGACGCGCGCTTATGATTGGGACATCTTCCAGAGGAAAACTTGACATTTTTAGATTTTTCATGGAAATTTATGCATGTTCAGGAATGGCCAAATCATTTCATCACATTCTGGGCTACCTAAAGGGCCAAAAACACCATGAAAATCACCTTTCTGCCACCTTTTGCACCAGCAGGAAGTAGTCTTGGGAGATTGAAGTTTTGGAGGGGCAAATGAGCTCCAAATTGGAAAATTCCACTTGGGCTGGATAGCAGACATCCAGGGATTTCCAACGAGCTATCATTAGATTGATTTTTAATTTGGGAAGTGCCCCAAAGGTAGGCTCGAAGTAGCACAGCGCATAGAGCTTTTGAGCGCAGCGCATAGAGGAATTTAGCCCAATTTTTTCCTTCCAGCTCAGAAATTCGACCATTTTTTACTAGTTTTACTTTTTCATGAGGGGATTGATCCATATTGATGTAATTTGGTAACCATGATGTAATTTTGGCATGTATTTACTTGTTCTAGATGATTCATTCACTAAAAAGTGAAAATTAAATGAATGAATCAGTTTCCTTCATTTTAGAGGCAAGTTGTTTGGCTGCCTAGATTTCAGCTCCTTGTTTAGAATTGGTTCAAACTACTCCTAGAAGGGTGAGATCGACCCCTAGAGGCATGGGAAGGGGTTAGGATGGTCTATATATTTTATTTTCTGAGACATTTTACAGGTTGGACTCTTGGGAATAGTTTGTCACTCCATTGTATATCCATTTTCAGTTTTTGGCAACGGAAAGACCAGAGTTTTGTAGCACTTGTTGGGATCCTTGTGGCTTCTGAGTTTTGATGATTTTTTTCTCCATTTTATTGTAAGTTTCATTAATTTTATATGTATTCCATTTCCCTTCTCTATGCTTCTGAATTAAACAAATGAGTAATTGAGGTAGAATTCATTGATATGTTGATGCTCTGCCTTAGAATTTTGTTTAGTTTTACATGTTTTTCTTCAGTTTGAAGAGGATCCTTGTTCTCTCTTGCTCTCTTCAACTCCTCAGCTATCTTTTCAATCCATTCACTTTATCCAAGACATCAAATCCGCTGCCTACCTCGCCCCAACTTGAACTCTGCAAGAAATTGGCCTCATCCCCAAGCCCAAAAATTGTCTTTCCCCTTTTTCCAACAAAACCCCTAAAAATCAAAATCAAACCCTCCTATTTATTTACTAGCCTAAAATCAGTATCCATTATAAGTCATCTCAGTCCCTATTGGACATCTTTTGCCGAGATAGACCTGGAGAGAGCCCTCTCCTATCCTCGTAGGGCTAGCTACGAGGCTGAGCGTGGTTTGATGTTGCCTTGAGTTTTGCCTTATTTCAGCCTAAGGTAGATTCAAGCGCTAACATAGTGGCAACCATACTGGGGAGAAAATGGTTTTCTTGTTGGTGTTAATTGTTTTATAAGCTACAGACGGAGCCTGAATTTAGCCAGGTAGCCTTCGAAACACTTTTGCTTTGCATTAGTGAAAGTAGATAAACGCTGCTTCAGTCAATCTCCGGTCTAGCTTGTGAACGTGACACTTGACTTCCAATTGCCCCAGTACATGTATCAAGTTTAGATCTGATGGTTGATGGTGGACAACGATCAGACATAAGAAGGCTGAAATCATTCACCTGGTGACTCCAATTCAAAGTCTGGAGGACTGACTCTTTCTCTGAGAAAATGGAAGGATCTTACACAAAGTTTAGGTATCTAAAGTGGAATGGTATTCAGGATCTAATCTGCTTTCTTGTAAATTACTTCTTCGCTGGTCTTGAAGCTGTCCTGAAAGTTTTTCAAAATTTGTTGTATGATAAAGGTGATCAAAATCTTCACTCGACCCATTCAAAAAGTGTAAATGCTGAGTTTCCCTTTGATCCTGGTCTCCTTACTTTTCCCACATCTTATGATGACTCTCTTCAGAGTGATGAGCCTAAAGAAAACAAAACTGATCCCGTAGCTCTTGTATATACTCCTACACCTTGTAAAATTCCAGATCGGTACAAACCTCTTGTTTTACCTTCTGTTCTTCATGCTTTCCCTAAAAATTATGACCTATATCTACCAAGATTTGACGGTGAATGTAACAATGTCAATGCTGAGCAACATGTGTAGAATGTTGAGACTTTTCTAGACCTTTTTGAAGTTGATGATGAAGATGTTAGTATTAGGATTTTTTCTCTTTCTTTTCAAGGCCAAGTCAAGAGTTGATTTAAAGCCCTGCCTGATGCGAACATCTCATATTTCCAGCAGTTCGTCGAAGTTTTCCTTGACAGGTGGGTGATCATGGGTGATTGGACATAATCCTTTCCTTGTTATGAAGAGTATAACCCGGTGAAAATCTTGCCCCGGGGAAGACGGTACAACAATTTTACGCATATTTAACCAAGTATATTTTTCGATGCCGGTGATATAAGATGCTATAGATCTTGCTCTCTTGCACTACTGTTGGCAATATGATGCAGAGTGATGTCCTTGATGGCAACCCACTGTGAAGATGAAGACATACGACTGTTGACATGTGTTGTCCTTGATGGAAATCCACCTGATGAAGTTATTCTTGACGTGATGGACTTGGTAAATGACGTTTGATTAGCAATATGATGATGAGTGTTGTTCTTGAAAGGCAACCCTCTTGATGAAGATGATGGCAACTTACTTGATGAAGTTGTGCTTGATAGAATATGTTCTTGATGGAGTAAATTTGATGTATCTACAGTGTGTACAAAAGGCAATGAAGAAAGGATTTCAGCATGTGCTAAATCTTGATGAAAAGAGTATGTCTCTAGGCATACGCAGATTTTCCTAGGGGAAGTCGCGTATGCACGCGGGAATCAACGTGCCAAGTCGCGTATGGGAAAAAGCACTCTTAAAATGAAAAACCAGGGGTAACCACCATGGTATTGACCCATTGTATTGGGTAATGATTCGTCTAAATGACCCCGTCCAGGAATACCATCGGAAGTAATGTGGTTTTGGCTCATGGTATTGAAATTGGGTAAACCTATATAAGGAGAAGAATTTCATTGTGCAAAGCATGAGTGTGGGTGCAAGATGTCTGAACTTGAATGAATACTTCTCTCTGAAGTATATCTGAATGGAAAGGGTTACAGTTGAATGAAAGATCTGAATGTATGATGCACCGATGAAGGAGTGATGAAGAAGGGAATCTAGATCTGTATTGTACTTGTATTTGCTAGATCTGTTCATGGAAGGCTTAGATCTGAGATGAGGCAAACATCTGTCAGAGGCAAAAGGGTAAATCTGAACTGAATATCTGATATGAAGAAGTATGCTGCTCTATAATAGTTGAAGATCTATACGCTAGTTCGCCGCAGAGGAAGCGCGTATATACGCGGCTTCGCTGAAGAGAAAGCGCGTATGCGCAATAAAATTGGCTCTGTAATTTGTACTGAAGTATACGCGGGTTTGTGTAAACGGAAGCACGTATATACGCGACATCAGTGAAGTGAAAGCGTGTATGCAAACTAGGGTTTGCTGAAGCATGGGGTATGAAACATATGATCTGTTCTACTGTATTACTGTTATCTGATCTGTGTTGTCTGAATTGGTAAGTATCTGTTGGTGATGTATGTTTGAGCTTAAAAGTATGCAATGGGTCCAGTCTGAAAATATGATGAATCGTGGCCTGCAAGTGGTGTCCTAGTGGAAGCTTTGGATCCAGTGTGAAAATTGATGAAACGTGGTCCATATTGGTGCTGAGGGTTGTAGCCTTCAGTCAGGGTGTGGTATCTCCCTTCGAGGTGAGGCTAGTAAACAAGATCAGGGGGTCGTAGCTCCCTTCCAGGAGAGGCTGGTAAACGAGTCAGGGGGTTGGAGCTCCCTTCCAAGAGAGGCTGGTAAATGAGCGCAGGTGGGTGCCTGCATGCTGGTAGGAGTCTGCACCAACACATATGTTGTAAGATGTTTTCTCTATAATAAAAGATTGAAGGCTGAGCAACGGCAGCGGTGGTTTTCTCCCGACTTGGGTTTCCACCTAAAAATCCTGGTGTTCATGTGTGATGCTTTGTGTGATGGTTTACTCTGCTCTTACTGTTCATGTTTCCTGTTTATTAAACATCCGATGAATGAATGATGGAATGATTTAAGTGAAGATCTAATAACATAATTAGATATCTGTGTATACGCGAGTTTCATAAAGGGTATCCGCGTATATACGCGATTCTGTTTCAGGAAAGTAGCGTATGGGTTTTAGAAGCAAGAAAAAGTAAAATTTTTGAATATGCAGTAAATACTGATTCACCCCCCCTCTCAGTATTTTTCCCAACAATTGGTATCAGAGCAGGTCCTTCTGCAGAAGCTTGATCGCTTGAAGGAGATCCGTCGCAATGGGAAGTCAAGAAGGAGTAAGGTCTATAAAGCCACCTCTATTCAATGGAAGCAATCTGATATTCTGGAAGGTACGAACAAAAGCATATCTGCAAAGTCTTGGTGCAGATGTATGGGCAATCATGGAAGAAGGTTATCAATACCCGGCAAGTATTCCTACTGATGCTACTGAAAGAAAGAAGTATGAAATCAATGCCAAAGTAGTGAATGTCTTATTAGGAAGCATGTCTGAATTAGAATTTGCTAAAGTGATGCAGCTACATTCAGCAAAAGAGATATGGGACAAAATCATTCTAAGCTATGAAGGAGATACAAAGGTAAAAAATGCAAAACTCCAAACTCTTAGAATCGAATATGAAAATTTGAAGATGCATAGTGATGAAAATGTTGCCAGTTTCTTTCTTCGTCTAGATGATATTGTAAATTGGATGAGAAATTTGGGTGAAACCATAACCGATACTACTCTGGTAGAAAAAGTCTTAAGATCTTTGACTTCAAATTTTGACTCTAAAGTTTCAGCTATTGAAGAAAGGCAAGATCTGCAAACTCTTACTATTGTTCAATTACATGGTATTCTGACTGCTTTTGAAATGAGGCAAGGAGGCCCTTCTCAAATCAAAGAAGTTGCTTTTAAGGCATCAGCAAAAGGAAAAGAAAAGGAAGTTGTCAAAGAATCCAGCTATATATCTGAAGAAGAAGAAGAAGCAAATTTTGTGAGAAGACTTCAACTAGGTACCGGAAAGTTCAAAGGTAATCTTCCTTTCAAATGTTTCAATTGTGGAAGAGTTGGTCATTATGCTGCAAAGTGTCCTTATAAAGAAACTTTGGCTAAAGGAAAAGAAGTAGCAAGAAGGAATAAGAATCGATCTAGCACAAGAAAAAGTTATTATACTAATGAAGACAGTGATGGATCATCTATTAGTGAGGAAGAATGTGAAGAAGACTTTAGACTTCTCATGGCTTTTGAACAAAGAGAAGAAAAGGATACTTTTGTGGATGCTCTAGAGGACAATGATTTTCTTGAAGAAAACAATCAACTCAAAGTAAGCCTAGAAGAAAAGAACATAATCATAGAGACTCTTGAAAATCATCTTGAAGCCAAGGAAAAACGCATTGAGGAATTGGAGTGTGAAATAGTAAGTCTAAGGAAAGATAATGAGAAAGTGAAGACTCTCAATCTTAGATTTGCTAAAGGTTTAGAAACCTTAGATGAGATTATCAAGACACAACGGTCTCCTCTTATAAAAACAGGTCTTGGATATACTGGGGAATCTTCCCAGACTTCAACACCAAATTATCTGAAAGCAGTCACAACTGGTTCTCTTCACTCAGCCACTCAGCAAGGGAACAAAGGTTCTTTACAGGTAAAGCATGATCATCTCAAATCAAGGATCACTAACAGGGAGATCCCTCAAAGAAGCAACAACCAACAGGTAAATTCAAATAGAAGATTTCATGATCGCCGTAATTTCTACTTCAATGGACAATGTTTCTCATGTCACAATTTTGGTCATAAAGCTGTTCAATGTGTTGCATATAAAACCATCATGACAAGAGAAGCAAGAAAGAAAAGGATGAATATTGAACCAAAGAAGAACACCTATAACAATTTTTCTCCTCTTCAAAACGAAGTTGAATGTACTTATTGCAATAACTTTGGTCATGAAGAATTTGAATGCAGGAGCAAGTTCCAGCCAAAAGAACATGTTCCCTCAAGCTCTAAAGTATGGAAAAATAAAGAAATACAGGTTGAAAATTGTGGGATAGCATTATTTGCAGAAGGTGAAGAAAATCAATGGTACATTGATAGTGGGTGCTCAAGACACATGACAGGTGACAAAAGCAAACTTCTTACATATAATGCTTTAGAAAAGGAAAAGAAAGTTACATTTGGAAATGATACTCCTGCTGTAATTAAAGGAAAAGGGTCAGTATTTCTAAAAGAAAAGGTGAAGGCTAATGATGTCATGTATGTGGATGGATTAAGGCATAACTTGTTAAGTGTAATTCAAATGTGTGATCAAGGAACAAAAGTGGTCTTTAGTTCAAAGGAATGTGTGGTTCGTGATCTTGATACAGGTAAAATCATTATAAAAGGAAAAAGAAATCCTAGCAACCTGTATGTACTGAACGACATAGATCAATGTTACTTGAGCAAGTCTTCAGAAAATTGGCTATGGCATAGAAGGCTGGGGCATCTGAGCTTCTCTCAAATCAACAAAGCAAGCAGACTTCAAGTTGTTCGTGGTCTTCCCAATATTAATCTACCAGAAAGTATCATATGCAAATCTTGTCAATTCGGTAAGCAGACCAGAGTTCGATTTAATGCCAAAGAAGGATCATCAAGTGAGCCTCTTGAACTCATTCATACTGACATATGTGGACCTATGAGGAAAAAGTCACCACGTGGGGAAGAATATTATATCTTATTTATTGATGATTACTCTAGAATGTGTTGGATCGGGCTCATTAAACACAAAGATGAAGCATTTGAAAAATTTCAGATCTTCAAAGCTTTAGTTGAAAATGAATTAGATCTAAAAATCAAGTGTCTTAGATCTGATCGAGGAGGAGAATATACATCAAATTAATTCTTTGAATTTTGTGAACAACATGGCATAAAAAGACAATTCTCTGTAGCAGGTACTCCACAACAAAATGGCGTAGCAGAAAGAATGAATAGAACAATTCAACAAATGGCTAGAGCTATGCTCGATGATTCTGGAACTCCTGACATGTTCTGGGGAGAAGCATCACATACAGTAGCTAACATTCTCAACAAGGCTCATGTTCGGGTAAATAGTGACAAAACTCCATATGAACTCTGGTATGGTAATTCTCCATCCGTGAAGCATTTTAGAGTTTTTGGAAGTAAATGTTTTATCAAAAATAATGATGAAAAGCTTGGCAAGTTTGAACCTAGATCAGATGAAGGGATATTTCTTGGTTACTCATCTTCAAGCAAAGCATACAAATGTTACAATAAAAGGCTTCAAAAGATTGTTGAATGTATTGATGTTGTTATTGATGAGTCTCCTACAGCTCCTAAAGAAGAAAAACAAACAACAAAAGAAGATGATGGTGACCTATGTCCTTCTACATCAAATGATATAGACAATGGATCCAATGAAGAACCTGAAGATGATCTATCTGAAAAAGCTCCATCCAGATATGTGCAAAAGAATCATCCTGAATCTCAAATTTTGGGTGACAAGGAATCAGGTGTACGAACAAGGAGAACTCTTGTGGGATCTTCTAATCATCCGGCACTTCTATCCACAATTGAACCACACAATGTCAATCAAGCTAGCAAAGATGAATGTTGGAAGCAAGCCATGAATGAAGAGCTTGATCAAATTGAAAAGAATGACACTTGGGAATTGGTACCAAGACCACATGAAAAAAATGTCATTGGAACTAAATGGATTTTCAAGAACAAGTTAAATGAGAATGGGGATGTTGTAAGAAACAAAGCTAGATTGGTTTGCAAAGGGTATACTCAACAAGAAGGTATAGACTTTGAAGAAACTTTTGCTCCCGTAGCTAGACTTGAAGCCATAAGAATGTTTCTTGCTTTTTCAAGTTATCAACAAATCAAAGTCTATCAAATGGATGTTAAATCTGCTTTTCTCAATGGTGATCTAGAAGAAGAAGTATATATAGAACAACCGGAAGGATTCATTTTGGGAAATGATGCAAATCTTGTTTGTAGACTTAAAAAGGCTCTATATGGTCTCAAACAAGCTCCAAGGGCTTGGTATTATCGCCTTGACAAATATCTTCATCAACAAGGATTTTCAAAGGGGTCTGCTGATAGCAACTTATACACAAAAGTTGAAAATGATAAACTATTGATTGTGGTTGTATATGTTGATGATATCATTTTTGGGAGTAACGAAGAATCCTTGAGTCAAAAATTTTCTTTTGTCATGCAGCAAGAATTTGAAATGTCCTTGCTTGGAGAACTAACATTCTTTCTTGGCTTACAAGTGCATCAAACTGCAGATGGTATATTCCTATCACAAGCAAAATATCTTAAGCAAATTCTGAAGAAGTATGGCATGGAAGAATGCAAACCCGTAAGTACACTAATGATAACCGGATGCAATCTCAGTTCTCATGATGATTCTCCCACGGTGAATCAACCAGAATACAGATCAATGATAGGAAGTCTACTTTATCTCACTGGAACCAGACCAGACATTATGCATGCAGTTGGGATTGTTGGATGATTCCAAGCTAGTCCAAAAGAGTCTCACCTTCAGGCTGTTAAAAGAATTTTCAAATATCTTCAAGGAACTCAAGACCTTGGTCTATGGTATCCAAAGAATGTTGATCTTACTCTTCATGCTTACACTGATGCAGATTGGGCTAGAAGTGTTGATGATCGGAAAAGCACTAGTGGTGGTGCATTCTATATGGGACCCCGGTTAGTATCTTGGTTCAGCAAGAAGCAAAATTCTATTGCCTTATCTACAGCAGAAGCAGAATATGTAGCTGCCGCATCTTGTTGCACTCAACTCCTTTGGATGATGCAAACCTTACAAGATTTTCAAATCAAATGTACACCTCCTGTCCCCATTAAGTGTGACAATACAAGTGCCATCAGTATTTCAAAGAATCCCGTTATGCATTCGAAGACCAAGCACATTCCCATCAAGTATCACTTCTTACGTGAACAAGTGCTTGAGCAAAAGGTGAAGTTGGAGTATGTTCCCTCCAAAGAACAAGTTTTTGATATCTTTACCAAACCTCTGCCCAGGGAAGCGTTCGAGTATCTAAGACAGAAGCTGGGAGTGTTCTCTGCCAGTCAAAAGAACAAATCTGCATAAATTTAGAAGATGGTATTGGATACGCGGGTTTCCTGAAACACAGTCGCGTATATACACGAGTTCATGCACAGAAAATCACGTATGTCTGATTGCTGACAATTTTCTGTTTGGAGTCAGCTCTCTTCAGCACAGCTGCAGTGTTGCTTGGTATCTCTGATACTGTTTGGTATCTCTGGTGGAGTTCCAGTTCTCATAATTCTTTCTCTAATGTTTTGATAAAGATGCCTTGATGATTTGTTGGTGATAGTGTTCAGGATGCACAAACTAAGGGGGAGCCTTAGTCATATGAAAAGGATGCTTGGATGCACAGTTTCAGGGGGAGCATTAGCTTTGCTGAGTATAATGCATTGTTGGCATTATGATGGTTCTGAAATATGTTCTCCTTCTTGAGGACTTTCTGGTGTTGGTTATGAAAAGTCATATTTGTATTTTGATGAAAAGGTCATGTTGAGACCCATGATGTAAAATTGTAATATTCAGTCATGTAAGGACTTGTCAAAGTTGTAAACCCACTTGGTTGGGTAGCTGAGTCAATTTTTGTAAACCCACTTGGTTGGGTACTTGAGTCTCATATGTAAATCCACTTGGTTGGATATTTGATGTAAGTATGAGTCTTTGGTGATAGGAAGTTCATAGAGTCATGTACTTCAGTGGAAAATATGTTTGAAGATTCAGCATGAACTCAGGGGGAGCTTGGTCACTTCTGTATATATCAGATCTGCAGAATGCTTCTTCCACATGAGGAGAAAAAGGGAGAGAGTATGTTGGTTTTTTATTAGCCCTTTGCCCTTGATGTCAAAGGGGGAGAGTGACATGGTGTTTGAATGGTGTCATTGGTGTCATTGTATTCTGACATGGTGTTTGAATGGTGTCATTGTATTCTTAATGTACCTATCTGTTGTGGTAACCAAACACCATCGTGGTTGCCATCAAGTCCAAAGGGGGAGATTGTTGGCAATATGATGCAGAGTGTTGTCCTTGATGGCAACCCACTGAATGAAGATGAAGACATACGACTGTTGACATGTGTTGTCCTTGATGGAAATCCACCTGATGAAGTTATTCTTGACGTGATGGACTTGGTAAATGACGTTTGTTAGCAATATGATGATGATTGTTGTTCTTAAAAGGCAACCCTCTTGATGAAGATGATGGCAACTTACTTGATGAAGTTGTGCTTGATAGAATATGTTCTTGATGGAGTAAATCTGATGTATCTACAGTGTGTACAGAAGGCAATGAAGAAAGAATTTCAGCTTGTGCTAAATCTTGATGAAAAGAGTATGTCTCTAGGCATACGCGGATTTGCCTAGGGGAAGTCGCGTATGCACGCGGGAATCAACGTGCCAAGTCGCGTATGGGAAAAAGCGCTCTTAAAATGCAAAACCAGGGGTAACCACCATGGTATTGACCCATTGTATTGGGTAATGATTCGTCTAAATGACCCCGTCCAGGAATACCATCGGAAGTAATGTGGTTTTGGCTCATGGTATTGAAATTGGGTAAACCTATATAAGGAGAAGAATTTCAATGTGCAAAGGATGAGAGTGGGTGCAAGATGTCTGAGCTTGAATGAATACTTCTCTCTGGAGTATATCTGAATGGAAAGGGTTACAGTTGAATGAAAGATCTGAATGTATGATGCACCAATGAAGGAGTGATGAAGAAGGGGATCTAGATCTGTATTGTACTTGTATTTGCTAGATCTGTTTATGGAATGATTAGATCTGTGATGAGGCGAAGACTGGCCGAGAGGCAAAAAGGGTAACTTAACCGAATATCTAATCCGAAGAAGTATGCTGGCTTTTTCCATAATAGTTGAAGATCTATACGCTAGTTTGCCGCAGGAAGCACGTATATACGCGACTTCGCTGAAGAGAAAGCGCGTATGCACACAAAATTGGCTCTCGTAATTTGTACCGTTATACGCTAGTTTGTGTAAACGAGCACAGATATACGCGACACGCGGAAGTGAAAGCGCGCGTATGAAAACTAGGGTTTGGCCGAAGCATAAAAGGAAACATCCTGACCGTTCGTTGTATTATTGTTATCTCGATCTGTGTTGTCCGAATTGGTAAGTATCCGTTGGTGATGTATGTTTGTGCTTAAAAGTATGGAAAGGGTCCAGTCTAAAAATATGATGAAACGTGGCCTGCAAGTTGTGTCCTAAAGGAAGCTTTGGATCTAGTGTGAAAATTGATGAAACGTGGTCCATAGAGGTGCTGAGGGTTGTAGCCTTCAGTCAGGGGGTTGTAGCTCCCTTCCAGGTGAGGCTGGTAAACGAGATCAGGGGGTCGTAGCTCCCTTCCAGGAGAGGCTGGTAAACGAGTCAGGGGGTTGGAGATCCCTTCCAGGAGAGGCTGGTAAACGAGCGCAGGTGGGTGCCTGCATGCTGGTAGGAGTCTGCACCAACACATATGTTGTAAGATGTTTTCTCTATAATAAAAGATTGAAGGCTGAGCAACGGCAGCGGTGGTTTTCTCCCGACTTGGGTTTCCACCTAAAACTCCTGGTGTTCATGTGTGATGCTTAGTGTGATGATTTACTCTGCTCTTACTGTTCATGTTTATTGTTTATTAAACATCTGATGAATGAATGATGGAATGATTTAAGTGAAGATCTAATAACATAATTAGATATCTGTGTATAGGCGAGTTTCATAAAGGGTATCCGCGTATATACGCGAGTCTGTTTCAGGAAAGTAGCGTATGGGTTTTAGAAGCAAGAAAAATTAAAATTTTTGAATATGCAGTAAATACTGATTCACCCCCCCCCCCCCCCTCTCGCATTTTTTTCAAACAATACCTGGGGTGTGCCTTTGATCTGGAAATGGAGTTTTAGCTGAGAGAAATGAATCTTGCAACACTTTTAGAGATGCAGAACAATGCAGTAAATGTAGAGGCTCATTTTCTGATCCGAAGGGCAAGGTTGAAGGAAGAAGAGATGAAAAACATAGATCCGGAGAAATCGACATCTCTAGAGGTAAAGATTGACATCTTGGTAAGTGCAGTAGAAGAGATGATGCAAAATAACACCACAAGGAATGAGTATAATGTTCAAGCCCATGACTTGCTGATTGAAGAGGAACAAGTGGCTGATCCAAAACATTTTTTTTCTTATCCCAGTTGTCATAGTGATTGTTTTATAGATCATTTTGGAGAAGAGAGAGCTGTTGATATGACATGTATGCTTGATGATGTGTTGTATACTGATGATTTTCCTCAGTTTGATCAGTATGATGATGATTATGTTCTCCAAACAGAAGCTAACCTTGCAGACAAATCAGCAGCTAGTTTGTGGAAGGAGGAAGTTCACTTTCAGCAGCTCGAGTACAGTGATCAACCGATGCATATCAGCTATGACAATGATGAGGAAAGTGCAGCAAATTTTGAAGTAAGTGAAGGACCTTTGCCTTTTTTTTTTGATTCATTTCAGTTCATCAGAGACAATTTCCATGCAATCAGAAATCAACTGCCAAAAAGTCTTGATTTGGACCATCTTGAGAGCAATGAAAGCATTGTTCAAAACTTCTCATATTCAGATTTGCAACCCCCGAAAGCCATTGATTGTCAAGTTGCAGATGAGGACATGGAAGCTGGTACATGTGATCAAATGATACAAGGTGACTCCGTACCATTTTGTTTTGAATCATTTCAGTTTTTGAAGAACAAATTGCATAGTAAATCTTCAAATGAGCAGCCTGTAAGAAATCAACAATCTCTCAGTGTTAATGTTGAGGATGAGACAGATAACGAAATTCTTGAGTAGCCTGTAGCATCAGATTTGCATCCACCAAATGAAATTGAAGGTCATATTATAGATGAAGGCGTGGAAGATGAAATACATGATTTGATGATGCAGGAAGATTCTATACCCTTTTGTTTCGAAGCATTTCAGTTCATAAAGAAAAATCTCCGTAATCTCTCTAAAGCAAAATATGAACAGTCATTAGGAGGTCATACAGTTTCAATGGATACATCACAG